>NCQV01152104.1:0-10781 GCA_002740545.1 Lophocereus schottii
CTTGAAATAGGAATATGATATTATGACTGATAATTGATATAGTTATATCAGGAAAAAGAATCTGAAAATAGCAATTATCAATCAAATAAGTAACTCCAAGTTCAGGGGAAAAGAGTAAAAGACCTTGTTAATCTTACACACACCCCCGAAAAGAATAAATTAAAAATTAAAAAAAAAGGTTTATTGGACTTATTTACCGGTCAGAGTTGATGTCATTAAACTTCTTATAGAGTGGTTCTACAAGTATATATAATCCTAAAATCCCATAGTTCCACAATTTGCAAGTCCTAATTAAAATCATACTATTTTCTTCCTGCTTGGGTGAGAGAAGAGATCAATCTCCTAAGTCTAAATTTAGACACGAGAGTTCCACTTGAGTATGGTCAAAAAGATAAGATATATATAGCAACTCATCTCTAAATAACAGAGAGTTCTTTTGATTGGATCAAAGTTTAAAACTCACTTATTATACTGCAAAAAAAGGAAGCAAACAACAATGTGAGTAAAAAATTATGAAATAAAGTTCATTAATGAAAAGTCATACTATATATATATGTCTATATTGATAATTCCATAATAAGACTAAATATGAAGTATCAATATAAACTCAAAAACTAGTGGTAAACACACTTCCAATCGGCTTTAATTTATACTTGCACCATGCAACCTAGCTACAATCGTATCCAGCAAGTGCTTCAGTGGATCTTTTTTGATATTGTGAGCTATAATGTAATTTCATATAGCAAGAGTCTATATGATATACTAGGTGATAGAGTCAACTTGAAAGCAATATTATCATGATCATACTATATGAAATTTTATTGTCGAATTGTTCTCAATCACAACATAACCAAATGTAAAAGGATAGATTCACTAGATCAAAGGTGCCAAAATATACTCCCAACTGAATTAACAACTAATAAAACTTTGAACTATAGATCAATAGATAAAAAAACTTGCGCAGTCGATAATAAATATAACTCTTTATATGGAATCCGGGTCTTAACTCTCACAAAAAAGAAAGAAAAGTTATTAGTAGAAGCTTACACCAAAATCAATTGTAATAATTAAAAAAAAGGGGCTTATCATTGGCTACGATAACAACAGCAGCCCTAATGGTCTTGCAAAAGAGAAAGGAGGAGATAAAATTAAAATTAGGGAATGAGAGAAAGGGAGAAGAGGAAGGGAAAGAGAGAGAAATGAGCTCAGACAGATATTTTGCTATAAGACTACACTAATTGAAATTGAAAACGTTGCCAATGATCACTTAGCAACGGTCTAGAAAGTAGTAGTAGTTTACATCAATTTTTTATTTGTTTTAAACATTTTATTAGATTCTAAATAAAAATCTCCTATCAAACTATCATACATTTAAGGGTCTGTTTGAATAGGAGTAGAGGAGAGTAAGGGGGGTAAAAGGGAGTAGGTACTTCTTCTTACCCTTGTTTGGGAGTGACGAGGGGAAAGTAAGGAGGGGGTAACGAGGAGTAACTCTTGCTCTGCTTTTTACTCCCAATTTCCCCCCACTTCCTTACTCTCCAATTTGGGGTGTAACGAGGAGTAAATGAGCAGCATGGAGAATTGTTTTACGTATTTGCCCCTATAGATATAACTATTATATATTTTAATTTATTTTGTAATGGCAAATGTATCAATTTATTCATTTACTCTTATTTGCTCTCATATTCTTTCAGACTAGGGTAAGTGCTTACTAATAAGGGTGAATAACTTACTCTTATTTACTCTTATTTACTTCTGCTCCTCCTTGCTGTTATTACTCTTACTCCTCTTAATTTACTCCTCTCCCAAACGGATCCTAACTGATCAATTTGTTCTGTTCTTATGCCATTCCTTACTTTCTGTTGAGAAATGAATCTCTAAATAAATATACATGCTTACCAATGCTTTTAAGAAAAATAAATATTGTAAACTAAGAGTTTTCTGGACCAAATTACACATAACTTTGGCCATCAATACTAAGACAAACTTTGTGAAAGTCAAGAGACATCCGGTATAATGAACTTGATTATATGAATAATAATAGCAAAAAGGGGAAAAAATTAAAGAATGGTTAGACGCTGGGCCATAATGTTAAATTTGTCACAGTAGCAATAGAAATAAAGTAGGTAAGCATTGCGATGAGATTATTTTTTATAATATTCAAATAAGAGTACTTGATAAAACTGCATATATTCCAGCGGAAGTTGTGAAGTCTTGTGATCTGCAAAGAACCACTAGTCCGAGTTTAATTACGAGTTTTGTTTTAGATTTGTCTTTTTTGTAGTTAAGGCATGGTGGGCTACTGCCTAGGGTAGTTACTTTTGTGTTAAGTACTTTGTGAAGGAAACAAAATTTTGGATAAAAGTATAAATAAAATTACCTTAATCCTTATAACAGAGACACTTGAATATTAATTTGGATTACTGGTTATGAAGGATACCACTGGACGAATTAATGACCTACTATTTTTCCAAAAATTCTTTCCGTAAAGAGCTCACTATTTTTCACATATTGACGCGCACTCTTTCCTTGCTCTTAAACTGTTTTCTATTTATAATGAGGCAGTTAGTAAGGGGCTTTGGGACTTTAAGTGAAAATTACCAATACACCCTTGTAAATGATTGACTCGGATGGACTACACGCCTAAATCCAACTATTTGTCATTTGAGTGACAAATGTTTTTGGTTTGCATGTGTTTTTATCTTCTGGGTGTACTAATGGTAAAACATAAAATGAAATAAGATACTATAACAATCAATTATACTGGTTTCTAGACTAGAATAACAGCAAGAATGGTCACAAATCAATTTGTTAGCCCGATAATGTCTCTACATTTTATCCAATAAATCAGGCAATTACAAATTGAATGTGATTGACAAAAGATAAAAAAAATTAAATGCGGAGAAGAGCATATAACTCCATGGATCTCCTCAAATAGAACTATGACACGATAAGTAGAGCATGGGAGGGGCGGAGGGCTACCATGTCAAGATTTTGATTGAATAGCTAGCCTAGAACTCTAATGCCAAGTAGTGGAATAAAACCTACAATGAACATCAATTAATAATGGCTTAGACTTGGCCCTCCTCAACAAACACGTACTGTACTGTCTAGATGAGGTTCATGACAGAACCTAATAAATTAATTAGGCACATGATTGTAGGTAAAAAATGCAAAAAATCACTTTCCTACATGTAGTTATCCCAATATCATTGCTTACTTTTCTGACTAACATTTGATGCCATTCAGCATAAAGAAGAATGCAAATAATTGTATAGGATTGATTTAATGATGTTTTATGGATTTTTCTTTTACGCAATTCAAAATGAAGAACAATGGAAATGAGTTTTTTTTTTTTAAAAGAACAGAAAAATGGAGAAAAAAGTAAATGTAAAAATTAAAGGCCGAAACTAAAAAGCTAGAAGCTTCTTGGTTTAGTTATCTATAATAATTAATAAACTCAACTTGCAAACGGTAAAGAGGCTGATTTCATTGTCGGCTATTTAATGAACTCACATGTATACAAGTTCCTTCCCTAGCTAGTTTAATAGAGATTTTGGTTAAATTCACAAGATTAGTACATATTCCCTAGAAATTATTGCTAAACTTTATGGAAGAGATGAGCAAACATTACCATAGAAAACCACCTTCTCATATGCTAGAGGCGTCAGCTATATATTTCATTACAAAAAAAAGTTTACGTAGCAAAGGAAATGGGAAGTAAAAATGATAAGCAATGACGAAATTTCTAAATCAGCAAGGACTCAAAAACGGAAAATGTCTGTGGCTAATTTGCTCATCGCTAACCAAAGAGCAATAGAATGAATGAATTCCGACATTGGGTAGCAACGAAATCAGCGACAGATATCTTGGCGATGATGAAAACGCTTAGCGCCAATGCAACAATGAAATTCGTTGTCTGGAATCAGCAATGAATTTTTCACCGCTAAATTTATTTTTTTTAAAAAAATTAGAGACTAATGGGTTATTCCCCAAAAGTGTCCAAATCTTAAATTCTCAAATTTGAAATTGAAAATAAAGTCTCAATGCCTGAAAATTTAAATTTCAAACTTTCAATTTTAGATCTAAAAATAGATTCAAACTTGAGCACCCAAGTTTCACCAATCATTCACATCTCAAAAATTTCTAAAATTAAACCCTAAAATACATTGAGGGAGTACAAGAAGCAATTTTGAGCAACCATTCAGCACAACTTTCACTAATTCAGTATAGATATAAACTAACAATTCAAAATCAACACTTTAATTTCACAAATCGTGACCATTAAAACGTAAATCAAAGTAGAAAAGAAAATTGACATGCTTGAGAGTTATGGGAGAAGGAAGATACCGGCGACACTGGGTCAAGTCGATGATGGGCGATGGTGTTGCCTGTGGGTGGCAGCTGCGTGTGCTGTCATCAATGACTCAGTATGGCATCCTTCTCGCCTGCATTCTTGTTCTCCCACTTGCTTTTCTTTCTCTATGGATGTCGAACGAAATGAACTAGATCAGGTTCTTTAAAATACATCTAGCGACTGATTATTCTATCCATATATTGAAAAAATTTAATTTTTTTATCACTTAGTGATGGAATTATGCGTCGCTGAATGTTAAAATAATTTTTTTCAATATCAGCAATGGAACAATATGTTGCTAACCTTCAAAAAATTTCATTTTTAAGCCGCTGACGGAAAATTTCACTGTTAAATCCGTCGCTTTATTTTATAATATGTGTTCCCCATTCCTCCGTCAGCATTTCCACTACTTATAGAGACGGATTTGTAATTCGTCGTTAGATTCCATCGCTATATCATCTTTCTTTGGTAGTGTTTGCTTTTGCATAAATCTAATGATTGATCTTTAACCATCAATTTGTACCCTTTTTTGGCAAAGATCTTCTTAACATGACATTCGACTATCTTTCAACTGAAGATATGAAGTTCATCCCCTCTCATATTGGATTTACACTCAGGCAAGATTGGGCTTGTAAAACATCTATATTTAAAATCTTAAGGGTATATATATAAGAATGGTTATGTTATGAGAATATATACGTACATATATACACACACACACACACACACACACACACACACACACATATATATATGTGTGTGTATATATATATATATATATATATATATATATATATCAACCATTAACTTAAACTTTTATCTAAAAAGGTCAGTTTTGAGTAGTTGTAATTATGTAATATTCTACAAAATTTAAGACAACACCTAATAAGCTAATATTGAAAGGCTCTCAAATAGTTCTTGTATTGCATTTGAATATGTTGGTTCCCAAAACTGTGGTTTCAATTTGAAATGTAAACACTATCATTGTATAAGCTCAGACAGCTTTACACCTGCACAATAATCCTATATTATGTTGATGAAATTTCTATTGAGATCTGTTTTTTCTTAGATTCGAAAACTACATAAATAAACTTATTTGGTGTGAATAAAACTTTATACCAATGGTTAAAGATCTAAAGATTTTAACAAGGCTAATCAGAATTTAAAAAAAATGTCGTACTTTCACATCTAAAGAGAACATAAAACAATTGCTAGACATGAACTTTTAGGCATAGGTTAGGGTTGGGTTGGCTCAGCACAAACTACTCGAAATTCTGATCGTGTCATAGTTTTATGATGCCAATGTTGAACCATGTCTGATGAGGACATAGAACACATTATGTATTGATAGCTATTACTGTTAAGAAACTAGATATTATTTGATATACCCTTAGATATTATTTTGGATATTATTGATATTATTTTGGATAAGCTTTGTAGTTGTCTTAGAGTTGGAGTCTTGTTACTTACTCCCCAAGCTAGGGCGCGGTTAGGACAAGTTGCTACAGTTTGCTATGTTCCTTGTGTATATAATCCCATGTATTCATGCAATCAAGGAGATGTGAAGAAATATGAAAACCATACGACACCCCATCGAGCTGTGATCCTCCGCATATTTCAAACACACTTATTTTTCTATTTGGAAGACATGAATTGTTTATGAGTCGAGATGTAGTGTTCCAAAAGCACATATTTTCATTCCAAAATTCTAAAAATTCAGTGGGAGAACATGTGTGGTATGAGACGAATGCAATGGATTCTGTTTTCCTTGGTGATGAGGATGCTGATCCACTTGAGGCATAAAGCCTAGTCCACGGAATTCGGATTGAGTCAACATTGCTTGAAGGAAGGGGGACCTTCGTAGATGAGGAAGCTCGGTCCAACCAAGAGAGAGCATAGACAAAAGCTTTTGGATTAGGCCCAGAAAAGTCAGCAGAGTCCAGATGCCCGTCCGCTGGCTTAGAAGGTTAAGGGGTGGTCCAGAACAAGTTAGGCCAAGTGCAGGAATTAAAATCTGAAGCCCAGACTCCCATGCCAGCGCAAAATAACGTGGATCGTGGAGCTCGAAGAATGGAGCAACCCAACAAGCTTCTAAAGAGGTATGATGATTACTTTTGTTATAGTATGAGAGCTAATGACCCAAACATTGAAGATGTCACCTCCTATGCTATCCCGCATCAAAAGAGAACCTCAAGTACGCATTATCCTATCACAAATTATGTCACATCAAAGAGGTTTTCGGCTCTTTATCAAAATTTTTTAACTGCCATAATAAAAGTGGATGAGCCAAAAGTTTTTCAGCAAGCAGTAAAAACATTCCTAGTGACACAAGGCCATGACCGAAGAAATTAAAGCCCTAGAAAGAAATGAAACATGGTCCGTGGAAGGCCTCCCCCCAGGAAAGAAGCTCATTAGTTATAAATGGGTCTATCGAGTCAAGTATAATATTGATGGGAGCATTCAGCGATACAAAGCACAATTACTAATAGTGGGGATTATAAGGTTGAAGGTTTCAACTACAATGAGTCTTTTGCTCTAGTTACAAAGATGCCTTGTGTAAGGATTTTTTTATCTGTTGCAGTTATGAAAGGCTGGGAACTACATTAGACAGATGTAAACAATGTCTTTCTACGTGGCAACTTGGAGGAAGAAGTTTTATGAAGATGCCTCTCGGGTTCAGATCTAATAATCCTAGTTAAATTTGTAGATTGAAGAAATCCTTATATGGTCTACATCAAGCCCCACAGCAGTGTTTTGCCAAATTATCTTGAAAACTATGTGAGTATGGATTTGTTAGGTCCTATGCAGATTATCCGTAGTTTATTTATCGCAAAGGTGGCATTACTAGTTTATGCAGATGACATAGTGCTTGCTAGCAGTGCTGTCCATGCTCCTACAGTCTTCAAAGACTATCTTAACACCTATTTCAGTATTAAAGATTTAGTACCTTTAAAATACTTTCTTGGTATTGAAGTGGCATGGGGACTAGAAGGGATGATCTTATGTCAATGAAAATATGCATTAGAGATAATTGATGAAGATGGGATTTTAGGGCAACATCGGTAAAGTTTCTTATTAAGGAAAATCACAAGTTGGCATTAGCTATTGGAAGAGCTCAGGATGATGCTAAATAGTACCATAGATTAGTTGGTAGACTTATCTATCTCATCATCAGCAGACCTAAATTGACTTACGCAGTACACATCCGTTACAATTTATGTAATCGCCAAACGAGAGACATATGCAGGCTGCACATAGAGTTCTATGCTATCTTAAGGATACTGCAGATGAAGGCATCTTTCTCCTTACCACCAATGATCTTCAATTATATGAGCTCTGTGCTTCTAGTTAGGGAACCTATCCACTTTTAAGAAGATCATTTACTAGTTATTTTGTGACTCTTACAGGTTTACCTATCTCATGGAGAACAAAGAAGCAAGCAACAGTATCTAGGTCTTCAGTTGAAATAGAATACAAGGCTATGGTAGTGGCTACTAGCAAGCTTGTTTGGGTACACACATTTTTTCCCTTATCGGTTGTGTTTCACATGCAGCCTATGAAATTATTTTGTGACAATAGTTAGGCTACTTTACACGTAGTATGGGATCCAATCTTCTATGAAATGACTAAGTACATTGAAATTGACTATTATTTTGTTCGAGAAAAGCTCGTCATAGGTCTTATTGCATTTGTTCATTTTAGCTCTCAACATTAGCCCGCAGAGATTCTCACAAAGGCACTTGGAAGGAAACAATTTTAGTATCTAAAGGGCAAGTTAGGCATAGCAAAATTTGCATGCTCCAACTTGAGGGGGAGTGTTAAGGAAACTAAATATTATTTAATATATCCTTCGATATTATTTTGGATATTATTGACATTATTTTTGACAAGTTTCGTATTTGTCTTGGAGTTGAAGTCTTCTTACTTAGTCCCAAGCTAGGGCACAGTTAGGACAAGCTGCTAGGGTTTGCTATGTTCTTGTGTGTATAATCCATGTATTCATGCAATCAAGAAGATGAGAGTAAATATGAAAACCACATGGCGACCAATTGAGCGGTGATGCTCCAAAATTTTCAAACACATTTATTTTTCCATAGTTATGGCAGCAATATTTGATTTAATAATACATTGCCGAAACTTATCTAGAGTAGGAAAAGCTTTATTTTTGTTTCGCATTGATTTTGATTATTTTAATGGCTAACTTTTCCAAGACTAATTAGAGTTTTTTTAATAGCAATGGTATCCTAAGTTTAGGATATTTTTTTTAATCTTCTTTGCAAAAGAATTCAACACACTGTTCGGATATAAGAGGGGGCGAGAAGGGAAGACTAATGGAGGGAGGAAAAAGGAGGGGAGGGGAAGGAAGGAGGAAGTAGGTAGTTTTATTTTATTTGGATTTATAATGGAGAATGGGGGTTAGTTCCCTTCCCCTCCTGTCCATTGCCACTTTGTTTGAAGGGGAACAAAAATTAAGTTAATGGAAGTGAATGGTTCCTCACCTCTTCTATTTTTTTTTCCCAAACAAGTGAAGATATTTTTTCCCCCTTCCTTTCCTTTGACCCCAATTCAAACAAATAGTAAAACACATTTATCATGATTGTTTTTTTTCAAAAAAAAAGCGTATTTTCTTTTTATGAAATAAAATGTTTTTTTCTTTTTTTTAAAAATATTCCTGGTAGGATGCTGCGTATTAATTTTTTTTTCTTGAGTTTGGAAGTTCTTTGTTTTCTAAGGATTGTTGAGAAAATGGTAGAATAACAACAATTTTAGGTGTTAGTCAAGGATCTGGTTTTCAGACTATTAATATAAGTTAAATTATATTTTAAGTTATGACCTTTATAGCTAATTATTAATAAATAGGAAAACTAGATCAATTTTAAAATAAATAAATTACCACAGGAAAATTGAAATTGAGTCGAATGTTACGAATAAAAATCCACAAGCGCGATGTGCCACAATCAGAAACTCGAGAAGTATTTTGTTAATAAGTAATGTTGACCAGTAACGGTCACATATAAATGACCACTAGTGCAGATTTGATTCTGCTATTATAATTGGATTAATTGTGTATTAACTGGCCATAATCACCCATTAATTTGCTGATTCTGTTAGAGGTTTTATGCCACTATAAATAGAGGATGGATTATGAGATTTGGATCATCACTCCACCCAACGAATTCTCCCTAGATCCTATACTCTCTGTCCTCTTCCTCACATAAGCCTAACCATCCTAGTGGGTTTGGGTTTTGAGAGTAAAATCCTTGGTGACTCTAGTAGACACCTGTTCATGGGTAGCAATCAATCAGAGGCTAAAGATTCAGCCAAAGTTTCCGCACTAGGTAACATCTAATTGCCATCAGTGGTATCAGAGCCACCTCTGTTTGGTTCTAGCCCTAACCATTATAATTCTAATTAACCATTCTTGTTCACATCGAGAAGATGAATTTGAATATGAAACAAATGACTGTGTTATTCTGTCCAATTACGGTTAATTCATAATCTATGCTCTTTTATCAATATTTATGTGCTTCAGATTTGGAATGTCAAACCACATAAATGAATAGAATGCTAATTACAATGATAAAATGAAATTTCAATGCATGATAATCTAACATATTTCATATTTTTATTCAAATCGAATGTCTCATTTCCGCACCAGACTCTAGAATTTCTGTGTGAGATATGATAATAAAAAAAATATTGCCCAGATTCGTGCTAGTATGAAACCAAGTTACATAATTTTTCTGGTAATTGCACGACTAGACCCAAGACCCTCTGCTTGACCCTGACACCTCCAAGATCTGACCATAGACCTCGACCATCTCTCACCAAGACTTGACTTCTTAGAGACACCCCATTGTCCCAACCAAACAAAAAAAACAAAGGGGAGGACAATAGACTTACCTCGACCCATCAGAATTGTCGGGAGGGGTGGCGCGTGTAGGTCACGCGTCGTCGACGAAAACTTTTTGTTGGTTTTCTTCCTCCCATCGCCCCTGACCTCCTCAGATCTGCTCATCCCGGCTCAGAACCACGAGAAAAAACACCATAGAAGCCACGCGTGGGTGACACGCTGTAATAGTCCAACCCTAAATTATATTTATTCCTTTCATTAATATATGTGATTAATTTCGTCGCATTTAAATCATCGTTTCTTTGTTACTTCAAGTGGGAAAATCTAATGGGCCCTCACCTTGCAATTCGGGTTTTTGCTTTGTGAAATCATCGATATTAGGCCTTGATATTTATTCATAAGCGATTTAATTATCTTTATGACAATCACAAACATTTTGAAAAAAAAAATTTTTTTGCAAACGCGCTCGGTTTCAGCCACCTTTCAACCACCAAAAATCTACAAAACATCTCCCACTCACCACCCCCAAACACCTCTTGCACTTCTATAGGCATCAAGCATCTCTTCTAC
>NCQV01152173.1:0-12054 GCA_002740545.1 Lophocereus schottii
GTTTTAATACATTGAGAACAGCAGTAAGGTCCTCTTTGGAAAGCCTGTTTGGAGTAAAAACAATAACACTTGGATTTGTTATCATCAAAACTTTATACATTCTAACAGTTTGGGGATGAGCATTCATCTCTCTCATGTTAACTTAAAGGTGAGAGGACTCAAACTATAGCCCGTACCACCTTGTCTTAGCTTCTTTTTGTTTTTCTAACCTTTGTTCATTCATTTGGTTAGATCTTCTACTTATTTGAGTAATAGTGATCTCGTCTAGGGCTACACCAAAATTGACTCCCTTTGGAAGTGCAGTTTTCAAAGATCTATAGGATATTTCTTTTTTTGGGTTGAACTTCGGGAGAGGGAGCTATCTCTTCTATCAAGGAAAGATCTCAACTCGAGGTAACAAAAAAGGCAACTCCATGATTTCATGCATAACTTTTCTAGTGCAAAGTTACTATTTTCCCAACTGAGAATAACGTCAGCCCAGTGTGCTAGAAATCAAGCATGGATGATAGAAGTTTGAAATGCAATTGTGGGTCCTCTCAGAATCATTTGCTACTGGTGCCATGCGTTTTAGGCATATATTATAACTCCCTTTAGTGTTGCTGGGTTGTTCCCATATGTATGTTGGTGACTGATAGGTAGCAGATTTCTGTTAATTATGGATAGATAGAAAACTATAGGGAATAGTTAGTGTGTATTCATTCATTTTCTTTGGTTTCATCTTCGTTGGTACCTATGACTCCTATGCTTGTGCCTTGATTTTCTATTTAGCACGTGATGCGCTTTTGATTTCCTTTGTGTCAAGGTAATGCTTTCTATAGTCAAATTCTGTACTGGTAGCAAACACCTCCCATTCCCTATCTCAGTTCTCTATCTTGAATTAAATCAATTCTTGATCGAGAGATGTTATTTTCATAGTAAAGATCCCCTCATAGGTGAGTTCCTTACTCAACATGTGCCGAAGTTTCTTGCGAACTAAGTGGACCTATCGACAAGTCGACAGGTAATTTGGATTTGTTGTTTTTCTCTGGCGTCAAAATTTTATACCACTTGCCATCTTTAATTTGGTTAGTCCGGGGATAGGCTCCAAAAAAGTGTGGAACTATTGAAGAGAATAGTGCATCGGTAGGATTCGGTTGCTGTTTTCCATTCGGCCTTCTCCCCAAAACATCAAGTGGCATAACATCCATAGCTGGAAGAACATAAATCACCCCACTAGAAAGCAGTTCTCCTGTGGTTAAGCATCAAATAACCTACTCGCTAGCCCCTATACCCCAACCAGTGTAAGCACTCATAACTACTTCATTTTGAACATAAACAAGAGCTTTCCCATTGTATATAGAAAGCATGTAAGAACCCTATCAAATGCTCTTATTTAGCCTGTTCTGATCTTCCTTGATAAGCATGGTTGGCATTTCCATTATTCTTTGTGCTTGTCTTCTTGCCCCAGCTACAATTGTTTTATTACATAGGTGAGAGTTTCAAACGGACTACCTAAGCCATTGAAAGAAATCCACTTTTTTCTTCTATTTGATTCAATATAAAAGGACACGAACTTTCGTTGCCGAATATTCACATGCCCGATTATCATGATGCCAAATAAGTAGCCCGAAGTGAATGACCATATAGTGACCTTTTTCCCTTTTTCAGATGAGAAAAGTAGCAACCATACGCCTAGCCACAGAAGAAAGAGATAAGTTTCGACAAGAAAGAGGAAACATGGTGTTGTGCTTCTTACCTATTGTATTGGATCTATATACTGCTGATTCAATCCAGTCTACCCATTTCATTTGGAATTTCAATTTCTTTCAAGTTAAGTCAATTGTGTTTTGTAAAAAAGAAATCTCTATTCTAAACTAAATGGCTGATCAAAAACAATAAAAAAAACCAGAAACAGATGGTATACCTTTGAATCTTAAACATCATAAGACCTCTAATTATACCAACCTATATATGTCCTCCTTCCTTATCGAATGTACTTTCATTTTTTTCTATTTTGTTTGATGAAAAATGTTAAAGAAAAGTATTGATTCTCTCGCTAGGAATTATATCCTACTCTTTTTCTCCCCTCTTCAAAGAAGAAGGAGAGATGAATTAATTACCTACAGTGCCTAGGTCAGGACTGACGGGGCCCAAAGCCGCAGCTTTCACCTTGACAAGGCGATGCTTTAACCAACTGAACTACAATCCTAGGAAAGTTAGGTCTATAGTAGCTTAAAAATTCTATTTCATTTTTTATATTTTATATTCTCGGCCATAGATATTCAAGATATCCTATTATGAAGCACGCCAATCTTCATCCCTCTCTATTGTTCCAATAAGATCCGAAAAAGGTTAAAGAACTCAAAAGAAGTCAACTTGAATTGAATCATGACTATCTAAGCTATTTTGATATTAAGATTCAATATATATGATATTAAGATTCAATATATATGAAATTGCGGAAGCAGACCTTTTCTTTCCTTGGACCACATAAGAGTACGTCGTCCTTTAAATCATGAAGTTCTTGAATGCTTAATAAAAATACATCGTTGTTCCTTTCCTCCACTGAGAAAGGTTTATTCCAAGTCACAAGAGAAAGTTTATTTCAATGAAAATTTCTTGTCGAAGCGATAATGCAATACAAGAGGTTGTAAACCTTTTTGTTTCTGATGATGAAAAGTTATGCTAAGTGAAATTTTTGAAAATCCAATATTCCAAAGTCGGTAATGTTAGAAGATGACTGTGAGTTTTTGATAGTCAGATACCTATACAGTCGATGTATCTCTAAAAGCTCACACGGAGAGAATAAACGGACTCCTTGAAAGCTACTTAAGGAATTTTAATACAAGCTTGAAAGACTAGAGTTGTTGGATGTTTATCAGTACTACTAGAACTTAACAACCAAAAAGCTCTACGTCGAACTTCAGCCCCTTACTAGTTTGCCATAGGGCAATAGCCTCTGACGGCCCACACCATTGGGAGATGAGGGAGCTTTCCCATTAGCCTACTTTGTTAAGAGTTGGTAGGAGGATAGCAGAAGCTACCCAACCTACTTAAACAATCGTCAAGCTTAGCCCGGTCAGAAGAAAGAAGAAGTTGACCCTATAGAGAAGTAGATAGACCTTATAGACTCAAGCAACCAGAAAAGTGAGAACTCACCCTGTATTCCATATAAGTCAGTTGACTTCGATTAGACCAAACCAACCTAGAAAGGAACGTGCCCACGAGGGCACCAGCCAAATGTTGCAGATGAACCTAACAATAACTACAAGAAATTGAGTATATCATAGCTGAGCATGCCATGGGCTAGCCTATACACTGAGTGCACAAATGGAATGCTACTTAGTCAAGTAGAAGGGCCAACCTAAGAAGAAGTCAAGTTGGGAAGGGGCTGAGACTAACGATTCCGAAGAGTAAGTCAAAGACCACTGGACATCTCGTGGAGCAACTCATAATAAGGACTTTGAGATTATTTGAAAAAAAACTTTTTTGGCCCACCTTACCAAAGATCAAAGAGTATGCCTGCATTTTGGCTAACAAGGGAAATGTTTTTTTTTTTTTTCAATCCAAGTTTGACTCAGATTAGGTACTTAGCACAAGCGCTAAGTAAGCAAGCTACCCTATTATAAGAAAACCTAGAAAGTAACGTCAAGGACAAAGAACAAGGAGGTAGAGGCACCGATCAAACTGTCTTTTCTTTTTCTCTCTTGAATGGAAAGAGGGGATGATATGTGGCCTAGTATACTGGCAAGTTTAGTGAATGATATTTACGTATGCAAGTCGATATAGCTTCATGCACACATTTGGAGCAGTAATCTATCAATAGACTGAAACGAAAGAATAGTGTAGTGAGCATAGGGTAACGAACATGGCTCTTCAGTGTCTATACAAAGCCCTTCTCTTCTTCACTCAAAGAGATAATGCAACCTTTGAATGGTACTTTATCAAGGATGAATTGAATCTTTTGCTATCAAGTTAGACGGATAAAAGGAAATGCCACGCTCCGTATGTCACTAGATATGGGGCATTCTATTTGAAGGCTCATGCTTACTGGCCTTATTACGGTAAGGCCAATGCACTATGATCCGTGGCAACAGCGCACTATGAAGGAAAGACTACCAGTTTCACATTTCTTTTTCTTATGAGACCCAAAAATAAATTGATTAAGTCATCTTCTTGTAGTCTTTCAACTCCACTAATGTTCATCTTACACTATTCTTTTGCTCTTTTTTCTTGATTAATTAAATTAAGTGCAGCTATCACTTTAATAAAGTCTACAAAACCACGACTAACCTCTTACTTCACAAAACAAATGGTAACAAGGATGATGAAATTGGTGAGCTATGAGCCATAGGAAGTAGTAAGTAGTATAGATACTGTAGAGAGCTCTCTATATGTACTTTTTTGACCTGTGGGTACAATCCGTATGAGGTTATTTTCTCCACATTCAGAGTAAGAAAGGAGGAATGCGTGAATAGAAATAGCGGTTCTATATACATAACAAAGATTGGTTTGTTGGGGTTTTTCTTTCCACTAGGTTTTGCTTTGGTTAAACTTATACAATCCAAAATTATAATATGAATTTGGTGGTCATCTTGATCTCTTCTCTGTTTACTTTCCCTCTTCTATTAGTCAAATTACATAAATGGATAGGTGAATTGAATATATAATCAGAATATAAAGAAAGATTATAGCATAGAAAGTGAAGTTTACCATCTCCTCAATAGTTGGGAGTGGACTAACTGCTAAGAAGCTCCCATCATGCTTAATACACTATACATGCTTAATGCATGTGACTCGAAAGTTGTTTTTGGGGAAAATCAACATGGAGAGCTTTGTTGTCTAATCAAATGGCCATTAGATGAGTGGGCAAGATGGAAAGGGCTGTGGAAAATTTAGGTTCAATTCCCATAGCCCCGATTTGTAAAAAAAGACTAAGTCAATGAGATATGTCTCGCCTGCATTAAGATTTCACACTAGCCGTCTACTTTTAGGAAATGTTCGAAAGAGAGAACTTATAATAATACCATGCCACATTCTTTGAAAATTAAGAAAAAAGAAACGATATATTAAGAAAAAATATTTCTCTAAGAAAAAACCGTAATTGTTACATCCAATTACAAACTACACAAAAATTGGCCCTTTTTCATGGGAATTACCCATCATAAAGATGCACAAACAACAAAACAAACTTCATATATCCCTTTTCTACTCAATCCAAAACACGATTGGATGTTATTCCGATTTGTTTCCATTTTTATGAAACTATTCCTCAAGCGAGGCATCCAATAAGTCATCGAAAATCGTGTGTGAATAATTTCATACTAAGCATTACTCCTTTTCAAGTTTCCCATAGTTATATAATGTCTTTTTAAGAAAACTGCACGAGAACCCATGGTAAAGAAATAAGGAGATCTTTCTATATCAAAATCTCACTTGAAAAAATAATAGGAGAATACCTAGTTCACCGGGTAACAATGCAGGGAAGAGCCAAAACAGGATGGTCTCAACAACTCAAAACGTCAAAGGATGCCACCTACTACACAAAACGTCGAAGGGATGCCACCTACTACTCAAATCCCAGTTTTTGCAAAACAAGTTCCTTTATGCTTAAAGAAGACTTAGAAAGGACAAAGAACTTTGAATCCCAAAAAAGTATGCTTAGGCAGTTCCTTCATGAAGCACAGTAGAATGAAGAGGAATTTGTATCAGTATCATTTCAAATCTTCCTTTTTATAGAAGAAGAGAAGGAAAGAGAAAAATCAGTACATTCCTATTATAGATCGAAGAAGTTCCATAGTTTACAAATCTTCTTTATGTAGGAAGCAAATCTATTGTTCTACATAGTCCCATCAGTTTACTATGAAGAGAAGGAAGAGAAGAATCAAAAGGATTGAAACCTACTCATTATTCAGAGGTCAATCATAGAACACTAAAAGTTATGCTATCTTATGGACCTAACATAGATCACATCCCTCATGACATAACATTGAAAGATCCAAATCTTCCTCTTCGAAGCGGAAATGGAGGTGACCAAAACATCTAAAGATCAACGTAGTTGCTCATAGGGACATATCTGTCCAGATAGAGAATAGCCGAGATCAATTCATAAATACATCTCTTTCATAACAGATAGGTATCCCCATGGATAGAGATCAAAATAGGGAAGCCTTCATAGACGGTCAACTAGAAGTAGAAGACTGCTGGCTTGAGAGAAGGTGGCCTCCCTCAGGAAACATGGCCCAATTTCTCTTCGTTCTTTTTGATTTCGGGTTTCTTTATTGCCCTGAATGTGTCAAGGTGGGGAAGAAGCAAGTTGAACCTCTGATCGACCTATGTACATAAGAAATTGAGAGACCGTAAGTAGCTTAGTGCATGCTCTTGTCTAAGGGCTTGGTTTGGGAGAAGAAAATGGAATAGGAACAACCATACTGGTCGTACTTGATGGATCCACTTTCGTAAGTAACTTAGTGAATGCTCTCGTCTAAGGGCTTGGTTTGGAAGCAGAAAATGAAATAGGAACAACCGCATTGGTCGTACATAATAGATCGACTTTCATACTAGTTTAGAGCAAGAAAGTTTCATTTTAGTGAAGGCTGACATGCCATGATCATTTTTGTTTTGTCAAGCTTGGCTTTGGTCTCTGGTTTGATGGTTGTATGCGCTAAAAATCCGGTACATTCTGTAACCCTTCAGGTTTACTTCTTTTGTTAGGTCTCCACTTTTCCACCGTGATCTTCCCAGTAGTTTATATAGTAGTTATAGCCATGTCATCCTTATTCATTGTTATGATGCTCCATATTCAAATAACGGAGATTCACGAAGAAGTATGGTGCTACTTACCAGTGAGTGGTATTATTGGACTAATCTTTTGGTGGGAAATGTTCTTCATTTTAGATAATGAAAACATTCCTTTACTTCCAACCCAAAGAAATATAACCTCTCTAATATATATGGTTTATGCCTCCAAGGTACGAAGTTGGACTAATTTGGAAACATTGGGCAATTTACTTTATACTTACTATTTTGTCTAGGTTTTTGTTTCTGGTCATATTTTATTAGTAGCCATGATTGGGGCAATGGCACTGACTTTGCAAAGGACTACTAAGGTGAAAAGACAAGATGTATCCCGAGAAAATGCTATTGATTCTAGAAGGACTATAATTAGGAGAATAACGGACCCACTCACAACCTATGTCAGGTAACAGAGATTGATTGGTTCGAATACAATTCATGAGATAGCAGTGATCTATAATATACTTCATTCTTCTACAGGTGTATCTTTCATAAAGGATTCTTAATAAACCCAGGGGCATTAGTCAATCAATAAAAATCTCGAAGCAGAAAAGCATTAATTCTCGAGAAAAGTTTGAAGCTAACCCAGTAGCAGAAGTTGAACACAATTGACATTGATAAGCTGAAAGATCTATTGCCATTTGAGATCGATCGGATAGGCATGAAAGCTAATCATTCAGGGCCTGCCCCCTAGGTAGTTCAACATATAACCGCCTAGCAAGGGACCGAACTCAGATGGCAGAATAATGAAATTGACTTTAACAGGCATTGTCTATATCTTTTATCCCCTTACTGCTTACTTAGACCGAAAACTCCTTGACGGCATACATCAATGATGTGACTTTATATGAATAGTAAACATGTTTTTGACTTTCATTGTTGATTAATCATCAGAGATGGCCAATACCAGATGAAATGAAAATTATATTCATGTAAGAGGAGAAAGATTTGCCATTCCTTAGTCCTTAGCTGGAAAGATATGTGGCCATGAAAGACGGATTAAGTGAAATAGAATTGATTGGGTGGTGGAGTCATGGAAAGACTTTTTTTCTTCCATATTTTTGACCTTATCTCCATGGAATAATATTTTAGCAATAATTATAATTGAAATCTTAGATTCAAAGACTATGTATAGATGGCATGAATTGTCTAAACTCTAATTCCTAAACAGTGAATGAGCAGTGATCATATTCACAATCAAGAAAGACTAGATTTTGTTTTGGTTAGGTAGGCCTTGAAAGGAGACAGAAGGATGGAATTCGCAACAGGTGTCTATTATTGAATGAACCCGACCCTTGTAAAAAAGAAGGGCTTTTTAAGCAAGACAATCATTTGTTCATTCAAAAGATAAAAGGATCAATTTCACTCAGTTAACAAAAAGAAAGGCTACTATAGTTATTTCGTCTCGTCTCAACTATGGTGGTTATCTCCGAATCATTTAAAGTATGAAGAGGAGAAATCTCTGTCAATTTCTCGTATGCGTTATTTCTGTCCTCGAGGGGACCTAGATTTGAGTAATGAATAAAGGCACAAAAGCACAATCTTTATATCTTTATCACATAACCTAGCTTCCTTCCCACTCCGGAACCTTGAGTGCACATGTACATGAGCTACTATTGGTGGGGTTCAATGGAGCCTATTTTCCAAGACCAAGGCATATTCATGGAGCATATATGATATGTCACTACGCACATCTATCGTTTTGACTGCTTCTCCTACCTGTCTATTAGAAGGAAATTTCAGATCTCATGAAAGATTTAGAAAGCATGGACCTCTCCTTGTAGAGGCTTTATGCATCCCACATCGCTACCCAAGGAATCCCTAGGAGCTTAACGTAGTTGACACATCATGTACAATATCAGCAAGAGGAGCTATACTTTCTTCGTTCCGATTGAAAAACTCGATACTGCAGAACCAAAGAAAGCAGATTCAGCCCACCCTTACTGCTACATCAGAGCTAGAAGCAAGGAAAGGATAGATGGCTAACAACAACAGAGGCCCGGGTTTGGGAAATTGGCTGGATTTCCCCTTTCCATTTCAAAGACAGCTACTTCCTAGGATGAAAAGAATCACTTCCTTCAAATCAAAACTCTTATTGAATACTCTACTAATGTTATGCTTGAAAGTTAGCCTGAAATCCCGACTTGAAAAAGCATGATAACTAGGTTGCCTTTCAAAGGGAAGTAATCACGTCATTGGTGTAACTATCTTTCTCTCACTCAATGGATTTGCTTCATTTCCTACTTACCAAGCTGCCTTACCGCTCTCAACATTCCTGCTTCTAACCGCATGATAGCTACCTCTAAAGTAAGCAACCTGGATAAGATAAAAAAGATCACTAAGAAAGAAGAAGACGAAGTTAGAGACTTTGATGATGCCCCACTCAGCAAACAAAGGATGATGCCTTTCCCTTCTTTACTTAACCTATGAAAGTGGAAAAGAAAGAGGATAAGGCCCAATGCAATAGGGGTAGGGAGTGGTGATAAGGGCCCTTTCATTTGAGTGGGTTATTCTTAGGGCTTCTGTCAACATTGTTACATTACTCTCAGTGAGGGAAAATTTGAACCTTTCTGGGAGCAATCCATTGAGGAAGGTAGTGTAAGCCACCACATCCTGCAAGTCTGAAATTAGGATGGTTTCACGGTTGAACATCATCACATACTCCTTCGAGTCTTCTCCTTAAGCCTGCTGGATCTTGGCAAGGTTAATGCCAATTTTTCATTCTCTTTTGCTTGCTATGAAGTGAGACCTAAATAACTCGCCTCACTAAAGGAAAGAGGCAATGCTCCCATTGGGAAGACCATTGGACCACTTCTGTGCGATCCTCTTTAATGTGGCACGGAAGTAACAATAGCAGGTTGCATCATCGGCATCATGCACGTACATCTGTGCCTTATAGACATCTAGCTGATCATCATAGTCAGTAGTTCCATCGAAGGTGTTGATGGTTGTTATCTTAACTTTCTTGGGGAAAGGTGCCACTATGATTGCTTTACTGTAGGGCATTGAGAAGGAAGACAAAGATCCTCTCTCTCTAAGGAGCCTCCAATCCAAAGCACATGAGGCCTAAGATGGCCTGACTCAATCAATGAAGGTAAATCACGACACCGGGACGATACCCCCTGCTTCTGTGCCTCTCTTGGCCCTGTCCGTTCAGAGAGGGGATGAGTACTACGGGGTACTCGGGTTCCTATCGGAGTCTTTCCCATGGATTTGGTCGGCGAGGGAACTCTTTCTCTAAAGCTTCCCAATTCTGAGTAATGGGGACAAGAGGGCTCCTTTTGCTCCTCGTAACTTTTGAATCCCCTAATCTTTGATGCGCATGAAGTTGAGATGGACCGGGAGGGAGCGATGCTATTGTAGGCTTTCCAAAGAGCCTACTTAGCTTCGGTGATTCTCTTAGTATCCCCGCCTCGCAAAGCGCTTGCCTCCCCTTGGGGGCGTTGGTTCCGAGCCTGCTGGTTCAGAGGGGTATACCTAAGTGTTAGTTCACATTCGAACCCTTGGATGGGTTGTGTTCACCTCGGTTGCCTTCATCTTTTTACACACCCCTCGGATCATTGCTTCCTACACTTTTTGTAGCACCTTCCCTAACTGTTGTGGAGTAATGAATCGTTGAGCTAATGGCCGACCCATCGAGTTCTCCCTGGAACTCTAAGTTGAAGAGTCGCCGTGCCCCTTTGGTGTGTCCTCAACTGCCCTATGCTTGCCCTTCTTTCCCTGCTTCGATGCTTTAGATCGCATGTCAACCATTTCGCCGATGCTTCCCCAAAGATAGCGCTAATTTGTTTCAGAAGAAATTTCGATGAGTAAGGGTGAAGCACTTGCTTAAATTTGGCAGACGTGTCCATTCCTTGATGACTTGGACAAAGGCTAACCCCGGGGTTTTTCTTGAGGAAGACCCCTTTGATGCTCAAGTCATTCTCAGAGTGAAGAAAAGTAATAGGAAGAGAGAAAAGAGCAGACAGTGAGAGTGTTTGCCGTTTTGGTAGAGCCTGCAATGAGCAAGTTGAATCATGAATAGGGAAAAAAGCCTTCTAAAAAAGTAAGTCTTGGGGTTATTTATAGCCTTGGGATGGGCACCTAAGGGCAAAGTCGTAATTCCTAATCTACGGAATCAAATTATCATTCTACGCCTCTAGGATTCTTGCTTATTTTTTGTAGTCAACTCCTACATCAAGTTGACTTGTAAGTGCTACATATTGCCTTATCACTAGACTTGTCCTAAATAACCCAATCAATTGTAACTATTGTTGAATTACAACACAAGCAGTTTCAATACTGTGAAGAGGATCAATGATTTACATTTGACTTATTTGAGCTGTGTGTTTATCATCCAATCCATTTAAAAATGAAAAAGTCTCTACTCCTCTCGTTGTCTTGATAAGGCAATCATGAAGCCAGTGACGTATTACTCACAGTGATGTGCCTTTGTAAATCACCTATGGCATCAAGTTTTTCCCAATTTTCATTAATTTTACATAATACTCGTTAACTAGAGCCTCATTTTGTTTCAAAAAGTGTATGTCTTTATTGAGCTCATACTTTCTTGAACCGCACACAAGGCAGACCTTGTTTATAGATGCATACATATTTCACTAGCAGATTGAACATAGAGAACATATTTACCAATTGGCTTAGTAATTGAATTATTGAACTAGCAATTAACCAAATTGCTACAAGCTTTTAGGCAACCTTAATTGGATTGACAACTAGTTTTGAAAAAGTTCCAAGCATAAACAACAACTTGTGCTTTGTCAAGAGCTCACACAGTGACAAGCACACCATGCTCACCAATTGATGCAACCTTAGACAAAATGTACGTTATAGGCTGGACTGATCCTTAAGCTGCAGACTGCTGCAGCAAATTCCATTTCTGCCTTAATAAACATACAACCTCTCTAATTATTTATTTATTTATATATTTCAAAACACTCTTTTTAGCTCTTATATATTATTAAATGAATATATATTTGGAGTGTTTTAGCTTTTGACACTTGCATGGTGTTGAAAACTTTTCATGACGAATAGCTTAACCAATCAAAGAGACATTAAATAATGATGTACCTAATAACCAAGAATCCCTAGAACAAAAAAGCTCTGTATTACATGGAGGGTAACTTAAAATGGCAAAAGCCTAATCAAGCCACTTTCCAAGTCCTACTTTAGCTGAAAATGTAGGAAACCACCACTCTCACGAGTCATGATAACTTGCAAAGGCATATCTTTGAATCCAGTGGACCTTATGATTAAGATCACAATGACAACATACTAACATCT
>NCQV01152173.1:12179-30437 GCA_002740545.1 Lophocereus schottii
AAAGATTTTCCCAAATCATAACTTACAAGCCATCAGAAGAACACATTTGCCAAAGAAGTCCAAAACCAGTGGAACCAAAAGAAATGCAGAATTACTTTTTTGTGTAAAAGGACGTGCAAAGGTTGATATATGCATGATTTAAACTCAAATATCTGGTAACAACTTCCAAAAACTTTATTAGTTGCACTAACTGACACTAATAAATTCGAAATGAATATATGTGCTATAAAAATGATTATTTTGTTCAAAAGAAAATTAAACAAATTCTTTTATAGTTGACGATCATTATATACGTTTTTATTTTTTATGTCTTTTAGATAAAAGCCCCTATGTTACAGTGTTGGATGTATTTTTTTTTTTTTAAAGAGATATTGAGAATTTGTGTCAGACTATTCAAGAAGTCAATGCTAATGATGTAGATTGTGTTATATGTATTGAAGCTGAAAAGTCTAACTTGGTTGGTAAAATAGATAGAACACTGAAGGAATGTTTTAAGATGTATAAGGATTATTCTATGCAAGCTAGGTTTGATGTTAGGCATAGCAAAACAAGGAATAATGATGGAATATCTTCTACTAAGGTTAATAGGAGAACAAACTGTAAGGCTAGGCTTTATCTTGTTCGTGATGTAAATGTATGGGTCATAACAAGGCATAATATGGTTCATAACCATGCTTTACTGCTAGTGATGAGACCTATTGGTTGTGTGCTCATAGATAAATTAGTAAGTAAACTCTTAAACAGATGATGCTTATGAGAGAATCTGGCAGAGTATGTATGATATTATTAGGTTGTTTAAAAAAGAAGTTGGGGGCTCCCCTCAACTTGGTTTTACAATTGAAGATTCTCATTATGAGATGTCCAAGGAAGGCAAAAGATTTTTGGAAAGTGGTGATGCCAGCACTTTGCTTGGTAAGTTTATGTCAAGATTCAGAAATGACAAAGACTTCTTTTATGATGTAGAGTTAAATAGTGATGGATAGTTCATAAATTTTTTTTTGGGGGGGTGAGACTAACGGATGAATAAAGATTACATTTTGTTTGGTGAATTGGTGTTTCATGGTACTACTTACAAAATGAATAAATATGACAGGATATATGGTCCGTTTGTTGGTATGAATCACCAAGGTAATAATGTTATGTTTTGTTGTGGCTATTTGCTTAATAAGAGGATTGAATATTTTGTTCAGCCATTTCCAATTCATCAATTTTTTAAATCTATGGACTATAAAAGTCTTGTTATAATTATGACTAATCAAGCTTTCTCTGTGGTTGCTACCATTAAGGAGATTTTTTCTGCTGCTCAACATTGGGTATCTATTTGGCATATCGGTCAAAATTTGAGGAGATACCTTAAATCTTTGAGGCCGCAAGATGGTTTTGTTCATTCCTCCGATCATATGTTGAAGTTCTGTGAGACCGTGGAAGAATTGGAGGATTGTTGGAAGAGGTTGTATTTATAATTAGTGGATGTTTTCCCCTTTCTTGTTTGTGATTAAGTATACTTTGCCTATTGCACTATTTTTTTTGGCTTATGTTTGCTTATATACGTTTCTTTTTATTCTGTTTGTGTTGTAGTTTGCTAGACAAATTTGGTGGCTTGATAATCCCTGGTTGTGTAATTTGTATAAGATCAAAGAGAACTAGTGTCCAGCATTTAAAGTATTTTTTGGAGGTGTACTGTCTTTTCAGAGGAGTGAATCGACGAACAATTCTCTTTGCAAAAAGATAGTTGCTACGTGGAATCTTTGTGATTTTTATCAAGTCTTTCAAGAGTTTGTATCAGAATGGAGGAGCCATCAAAATGATGATTTGTAAGGGAGGTTTCCCTATTGTTTTGTTTGGACAAGTATACTAGTTCATGCTAGTAGGGTTTATACTATAAGGCTGTAGAAAGTTTCTTGAACAGGAGGGTCAAAAAGCTGTTGAAGAGTGTGAACAGCCAGTGAAGACAGAAAATTCAGAGATTTCACACTGATTCACACATGGTTTCTTGTTCATGCGAAAGCTTTTCTAAATTTGGTTGGTTGCGTTCTCATTGCTTGAGGGTTTATCTTGTTCATTGTGTTGGGATGTTACTTAAATGTTATATTCTTGTAGGATGGACTCATCGTGTTATAGCAGACAATGAAGATTCAAGAAAGGATGTTATTGCTAAACATCAAAGTGTATTGCCTTTTGTTTGGAGATGTGGTATGCAAAGGAAGTTTGATTCCTTAATATGTGCTAGTGAGTGAATGCGAAAGCTAGGCATATCATTAAAGGTTATTTCTTGACTGCAAGACCGCTAGTTCAAGAAGAAATTGCCAAAATTTATATGTCTGACTCAGAAGATGAAGAGTTTAATCTGTAACCTAAAGTTTCAAATCCTCCAGTGCTAGGAACAAGGGAGAAAAAAATAGAAGGAAAAGGAGCATTTTTTATTTGAAAAACAAAATGTCAGAAGTTAGGAAGAAGATAATTTATAAGAAACATTTTTATAGCAGAGGAGTTCTTTCTTCATTGATTATGGTAGAATTTTTTTTTTTTTGGCTTTCTTAAAGTAACTCATTATTTTTATAATTTTTTGTATTTTTAAAATTTTCTATGTTATAGGGAGATGTTCCAAGCTCCACTGCTCCAAATTCTGAAAATTATCATCAGTTGTCCACTGAAGACATTGACATTAATCTTGGGAATAACACACAATCATATTGGAGCTTTACGTCCTTGCTACAGAGCTCAAATCTAGCTTGTCTTAGTGTAAGAAATTTTGAGGCAAAGAAATTCGTATCTACTATTGAAGAAGTGCTTATTTTTTGTTGAACAAATGCTTATCTACGGCTAGAGAAATGTTTATTTTCTATTGAAGAATGCTTCCCAATTTTAACATATATTTCTTTATACTTTTTTAAATTACAAACATTTTTGCGCTGACATCAATAGCCAGTGATATTGGGCCACCAACCCTGTTTATTAGCATGGGATAGTCATCTTTGTCTTGAGGGCCATTACAAGTATTGTCAATGATCGCTCATATTTTATAATATAGAATTCTTATTAACAACAAAGTAAAATGCTTATTCACTTGTATTACATTATATTGATATGTTTGTTTTTGTGTTTGATTTGTTGATTATAAACATTTTTGCAATCATCAATAGCTACTCATATTGGACAACCATCGTTCATTACTACATGGGACAATTATCTCCCTGTACAGGGCCATCACAACCATGCCAATATTAGGTTTTTGAGGTATAGTTATAAGTGCTTATTGTCTTTCATGTATATTGTTTATTTGATTTTGCACAAAATGCTTATTAAAATATCTTTATTTTTTGGGCAATTCCAATTGCAGAGTTTTACATCTCTTCATAATAGTTCTATTTCTAAAGTTGTTTGTGTTCCTAATTGGAGGGGAGCCTTGGAGCAACTGGTAAGGTTGTCTCCGTGTGACCAAAAGGTCACGGGTTCGAGCCGTGGAATCAACCACTGACAAAGTCAGATTAGGTTGCCTACAATACACCCCTTGGGGTGCGGCCCTTCCCCGAACCCTACGTGAACGCGGGATGCTTGTGCACCGAGCTGCCCTTTATTTTTTTTTTTTTATTGTGTTCCTAATTCTTAAGTAATATAAATTTGCTTATCTACTGTATTATAGAATGCTCGTGTTACATGTAAGGTTAATGCTTATAGTAGGAGTTAACATACTTTTGTATCCCTTTTGTTTTAAAATCGTCAGACTGAGAATGTTTTTTTCATGTTGGATCTTCTATTGGAGAAATGAAACAAGCATACACTTCTAGTCATTCATCAAGAAACATCAAAAGAACGGAAGTAGAATATGATAATAGGCCTCAATCTTTTATGAGGCAGCTTTTGCAATTTCAAAGACTATGAGATGTAATGTAGACATACACTTTTTTTTGGGTTTTCTCTTTTGAGCCACTTTTTGAACCTCCCTTTTGTGCCTGCTTCCCGCAATCACAATGAAGTATTTGGATCATCCAATTATCTGTTGTAGAATATTCTATATTTTCGATTTGCTAGTCTTCTTTAATATGAAATACTTATGTGTTCCTATATGGTTTGTTTATATACAGGGGATCATTCGCAATGGAGAATGTTCTTACCTTACATATTGCTTTTTTTTTTTTTTGGATAAGTCCTTTTATCAAACATCATGTAACATGCTTCAGATCCAAGGTGATCTCACCTCTATGTTGTACCTATAATTTTTTAGAAATAGAAACTATAAAAATCTTAATGACCGCAAGTATCAAACATATTAAATGTTTTTTGAAACACACAATTATGTAAGGATTGTGTCAACTAACGTATGACACACATTTAGTTTTGAATTTATAAATTTAGCAATCAGAATACCACACAAATTCAGTCACTGAAAGCACCAAGCAAAAGTGACCATAAGATCCAAATCAATGGAAGTGATTTGTTTTTCCCACTATGCAACTTGGTTTGCCTTTGGAAAGCTTTTGTAGCTTCTTTTATCTACTCCTTGTTCTCATTGGTGTTAGACACGAATATTTTGCACCAATACCTTGTCCTGAGTAGTTTTATTTTTACAAGCTGAAAATAAAAATTTTTGAAATTTTGTTATTTGTTGATGTTAAAATTTTCAAAGTTGAAATAATTCAAAATCATATGTTTTTGTTAAACTTACATCATTTTTTTCTTCCAAAACCACTATTAAAATTTGGGTCATCTCCCATATATGTCTCCATATGGCGCATTTCATAAACACCATAATCACTTTTGTTGGTGTTGTTCCTCCAAGGCATTATCAGTTTATTGACCATTATTTGCTAAATCATTTCACTCCTAGCATCATTCTTTTTCCTTCAAAGATTTTGGAAAAGCTTTTTTCTGCATGTGTAAGCAATAATCAAGAAGAGTATAAGCAATATGTTCAATAGGATAAATGCAACATTCATAACATCAAATACCTGACTGTTATTAAGCAATGGTCAGGATGAATCTAAGCAATATTTAGTCATCTCAAATTTTGTTAGAACTTACAATCTTATTTGGTGTATGATAGTACTTTTGCATTGTTCCTGCATCACTGTTGTCTGGTAGATCAAATTCATTGTCCTTCAAGTTAAAGCACAATGGATAGTAGTGTCCTACCTCAAGGACTGTGAAGAATAACTATTGATATTTTTAATAAATTATAAGTTTATTGAACTGATTATAATTAAA
Source organism: Lophocereus schottii (assembly GCA_002740545.1). Classification (NCBI taxonomy): domain Eukaryota; kingdom Viridiplantae; phylum Streptophyta; class Magnoliopsida; order Caryophyllales; family Cactaceae; genus Lophocereus; species Lophocereus schottii. The sequence continues at coordinate 17,385 of NCQV01152173.1, forward strand.
CAAAAGAAATTTGTTATAGAAAAACTTACCAAATCTACATCCTGTAAATTTAGCCAAGCATAATTGTTTTCAAGCACTGCATCCCTGTATGACTTGAAAAAATTATACTTTTCCCTTAATGGTGAAAGCAAGTCATGAACATGGTGCCTTTGTTGTTCCAATTAATTTTTTATAAGCTACGATTATAACAATATTCTGTAAAAACTGTCGTATGTTTTTTAATAAATAAAAGAACAGCTTACTGCTATACGAATGGGGAAGAATGCTCTATATGGAGAATATTTGCTTTTCCTCTACTCAAGAGAAGTCAAGATGAATGCCCGTATTGATATAAGCAATGCTATCATCCAATTTTTTAGCAAAAGTGATATGATGATCTCTTCTGTCAGCATGAGATGCTTGCATTTGAAGATAATTTGACAAAGTTCATATATTAAGGCTCTATTCTTTTCGTGGGTAAATTGAGTGGGTAAAAGGGTGAAGTAGGTTGAAGTAGGTTGAGATGGATTGAGATAGATTGAAGTTGGTTTTTTTTTTTTTGAGGTGGGTTGAAATAGGTTGAAGTGGGTTAAAGTGGGTTGATGTTGGTTGAAGTGGGTTGAAGTTGATATATTTTTTATATAGCAGGTTGAAGTGGGTTAAAATAATAAGAATGTAACTAATGCGTGATAATTTATGAAGTTATCGAAATTTTGTAAAATATTTGTTTATTCTTTTTTCTTTTTTCTTTTTCATTTTTGTATTTTGTATTTAGTATTTTGTATTTTTATTTTTTATTTTGTATTTTTTGTTTTTCATTTTTTTATTTTTTATTTTTTGTTTTTTGTTTTTTATTTTTTATTTTTCATTTTTCATTTTTTACTTTTTTATGTTTTATGTTTTATTTTGTATTTTGTATTTTTTTATTTGTATTTTTTTATTTTTCATTTTTCATTTTTCATTTTTCATTTTGTTTTTTTATTTTGTATTTTTTATTTTGTACTTTGTATTTTCCATTATTTATTTTTTTTTAATTTTTAATTTTTTACTTTTTACTTTTTTATTTTTTATTTTTTATTTTTGCATTTTCCATTTTGCGTTTTTCATTTTTCATTTTTTATTTTTTATTTTGTATTTTTGTATTTTGTATTTTTTATTTTCATTTTTATTTTTTCATTTTTATTTTTTATTCTTTATTTTTTTATTTTTTATTTTTTTAATTTTTAATTTTTAATTTTTCATTTTTCATTTTTCATTTTCATTTTTTTAAATTTTATATTACTTTTATTTTTATTTCTTATTTTTATTTTTATTTCTAAATTTTTTCATTTCTTGGTTTTTTTGTTTTTTATTTTTATTTTTTAAATTTTTTATTTTTCAAATTTTTAATTTTAATTTTTAAATTTTTATTCAAAAAATAAAAATTAAAAATAAAAAATAAAAAGTAAAAAATAAAACAAACATCATAAAAAATACAAAATAAAAAATAAAAAATAAGAGCCAAGAAATTAAAAAAATAAATATAAAAAATAAGAAATTGCGAAAATAAAAAATAAAAATAAAAAATAAAAATAAAAAATAAAAAATAAAAAATAAAAAACTAAAATAAAAATAAAAATAAAAATAAAAATAAAATAAAATATAAAATATAAAAATAAAATATAAAAATAAAAGTAAAAAATATAAAATATAAAATAAACAAAAAAAATAAAAAATATAAATGAATGAACAAAAATTACACAAATTTCGTTAACTTCATAAATGATCACACATTAGTTACATTCTCGTTATTTTAACCCACTTCAATCCACCACATATAAAATATACCAACTTCAATACACTTCAGCCTACATCAACCCACTTCAATCTAGTTCAACCTATTTCAACCCACCTCAAAAAAAAAATACCAACTTCACCCTACCTCAACCTATTTCAACCGACTTCAATCTTTTTCCCACCCAATGTACTCATGAAAACAATATACCCTAAATCCCATATGATACTTTACAAATTATTAAAATTATGAAGGGGTGGGTTGAAGTAGGTTGAAGTTGGTTGAAGTTGATATTTTTTTTTCAGGTGGGTTGAAGTAGGTTGAAGTAGGTTGAGGTTGGTAAATGTGGATTGACCCACGAAAAGAACAGAGCCTAAATATAAATAGTGTCAGATTTTATAGTATTTTTTCACACAAAATTGTATATATATATGGACTTTAGGTTATTTACCTTTCATTTTCAGCAAATTTCTTTGGAATGTATAATTTGTCATCATCTTTTCTTCAACACGTAGAGAATCAACAGTGTTTGTGACTCTAATGAAGCATGGGGAGCACATTGCCTCTGCGAGGTATGGATTTCGTGGAGGATTGTTTTTTCTTGTTATGAATTTCTCCCTTTCTTCTTCAGTTTCCTGCATTCCCTTTGAGGTGGTTGTTTCATTCTCCATATTTTCATCATTTGGTTCACCTTAAAAAAAAAAAAAAAGGGACAGCCCGATGCATAAGCATCCTGCATTCACGCAGGGTCCGGGGAAGGGCCGCACCCCAAGGGGTGAATTGTAGGCAACCTAACCTGACTACAATTAATATAAATTGCTTATACATCATTAATCTTAATGCTTAAAGTTAAAGGAATAATATTATTCTACTACATATTGGAGAATTGGCTATTTCTTACATACATAAATTGCTTATAATTGAAATCAATAAATACATATTAATAAATATATGTATTGCTTATACTCATGCTATTCTTTAATTGTATTGACGCAAGACAACTGCTCAAAATAGATAATTACCTCTGTATGACCTGGTTTTATAGTTGTCTCTGTTTCTTTTGTCTTTCTTGTGTCTCTACCAGTTTTCTTCTCCTATAATAAGTTAATTTGTTTATAGATTTCCTATCTAGTAAGTAAAATGCTTAATGGTTGATATATGAATTATTTAATGAACCAAACATTATGCACCATTGTTTGGATAATTGCCCCTGTTTGACTTGGTTTAGGAGTTGTCTGCTTTTCTTCTGTCTTTCTTGGTTCTCTACCAGTTTTCTTCTCCTATGATAAGTTAATTTGTTTATAAATTGCTTATACAAGATGAGTAAAATGCTTACTTACATTATATAAATAAGCACTATTTTTTATGCATTTTAATTTGACGTTACCTTGTGAATTTTGTTGCGGTTTGCGAGTTGTTCTTGTTCATTAACATCTTCATCATCATTCCCTTATTCTATTGGAATTTCTAGGTTGGAGGTGTTTCAGTTAATTTAGTGCAAATACCAAAAGCTTCCTTGATAATCCTACTCAGGTCTTCATCTGGATTCTTCTTTATCTTTGCAGCAACGTCATCTAAATTGGCTAGAGCTTCCACTAGACTAGGATCATTATTGTCAAAGTCATCATCATTCAACATTTTCTGCTCTATTGTTCTGTCTTCGGATACTTTCTGTTCAGGTTGCCCAGCTTTCGAAATTTCAGTCACATATACAGCTGCAACAGATTTGGCTGCAGTTCGCAATCTTTTCACGGCTCTATGTTCATGCCTTTATGTTTCAAGTTTGTTTAGAATCTCATCCATCTCTATAAGATAGCTAGCAATCTTCTTCAATAATATCGCACCCCTTAACATGGTCTCCTATATAATCGAATGTGAAGATCAGTAAAATCTTTTCAATATTAATTTTTTTTTGAATTAGAATTCAATATTTTGAATTCTTTACTGTAAAATTTGTATCATTTATCTTCTCTGCTACCAAATGTGGTTTCTGAGTTGTCCTCTATAAGAGAATCAACAGAACCAGTATTAACTCTGGTAGTTGGTGTGCATGGTGTTGCTTGTGTTGCTTCTGCAGTTTGTGGCATTATAATTGGATTTTCCACTCTACCAAGCCCGAATTCTTTTGTATTCTTCAATTCATTGGCTTCTCTTTCTTTGGCAGATTATGTGGTCCAACCTTTGATTGTTGGGAAATCCCTCTTGACTTTTCGTTCCATAAAGAACACTATATCACAGTAAAACATCTGTATTTAAAAAAAAAAAGAGAGAGAATTAGTGTGTACTTAATTTCTTTATATTAGAACCTCAAAATGCTTTCTAACAACCTATAGATTTCTCATTGATTATAGTATTTTCTTTCAAAAAAAAGTTGCTTATGTCTATATGGTTTTACTAAATGATGTAGTTTATTATAAGAATCAGCAAGTACATAATCACTTTTTAAATATAGAAAGGCTGTTGTTTTACTCTTCTTGTATGTTGACATGATGTAATGCTTAGAAGATGATTATAGAAATGCTTAGTTATCCTAGGCGTGTCTTGCTTATGGATTGAGATGATGAAATGCTTATACAGTCAGTACAAAAGTGCCTACTAAAACATATTTCAGTATTAGGTCTAGTATCTTACCACTAGAAAGAATATTGGTCCTTCAAAGTAAATGCGCTTGTTTGGTTTCTTATAAGCTTTGCAGTGTGTGATTGAATCCACTAATCTCTTGATGACATAGGAGTACCAATATAGTCAATGTACTTCCTCAATCTTCATTAGGGATTTCAATATGAGACAATTGCCATGTTATCGTTGGTTGCCATGGAATAAGGTGGAGACGATGAAGACAATGAAATTAATTCTGAAGGTTCTCCCACCGTCTTGATCTTCCATCATCTTCTGTTTCACTTGTGCTATCGTTAAATAGCCACCCTCTTTACCAAATTCTTTTCTCCACTTTTCCATAAACTTTAGGCACTCTTTCCTCTCATTAGATGGCCTTGAATTACCGACTGACACCATTTCATCGCTTCTTAGTATCCCTAAAGTGAGGTGGACATCTTTTGGTTGTATGTCCGACTTATTGCCATAAGGCAATCTTATGTATGCTTTATAGGTGCCAACGTGATTAATTAGCCANTTTGCTAGTTTGAATGACACTTTTTCAACCTTGCATTCTAGAAAACCTCCAAATCCCGTATCTTCAATTGTTGCCTTTTGTTGTGCTGTGAATTGAGGGATTAGCTTTACTAGACTTGCAGATGGCATGTGGTATCTAAAGACCTTTTGATCACTTTCACCCTTTTCATTGTTCTTCTCCAACTTTGCGTTACCTTTGCATTGTTCATCACTGTTTTTCAAGTTCTCCTGACTTTTGCTCATTGTCTTCTTTGTTATTGTTCATATTATTCTCCTTTTTTGTTCTTTGTTCATAAGCCTGCATCTGAGCTGCCTTCTTTTCATATATTTTAGTTGATGGCTCCTAGTGGACATTCTCCTCATTTTTTGCTCTTGTTAGCATCTTTTTCAGGGTTTTTTTCTTTTTTTTTTTTTGGGTTTTTCTTCTCGCGAAGATCTTTCTTGGGAATACTCTTTGAGGTTCCTCTTTCTCTCGTCTTTGATGTCGCCTTTCATCACAGGTTTAGTTGTCGTTATTAAAGCCTGATCAGCATTTCTTGATTTCTTAGTTGCACTTTTTGGTGTTTCATCTAACCTTTCTCCTTTTCTTTTTCTAGTTTCCTTCTCTCCTGCTTCATCTAACATCATTATACCAACAGTCTTTCACCTTTTCATTCCCATATTAGTGAATCTCACTTTTACTTGNNNNTGTGATTTATTCCTTGCCTGTGTTTTGTACCGACATCTACCCATTGGGTTGGCACTGTCAGCTTTTGTCCTTTCACCACAATTAGAAGTGTTACTTTCCTTCTCTTCACTTTGTTTCTACTCTGGCTTAGTATTATTACTCTTTTCATATGGCTCGTTTGTCGGTGCAATCCCGTGTGGGTCTTCAAGGATGACCCTTTTTTGCTCAGTACTTGCTTTTTCTTTCTCTTTGTCCTCCTAAGTGATGGTATCTTTTTTTCTTTTTCTCCTCCACGTTGTCATTTTTTTCTTTCTCTTTTTCCTTCTTTTCTTATATGCTGCTGATTACTTTTTGTTTGCCACTATTCTCCTTCATTTTGTCTTCATATCTCTCTTTCTCTCCCCCATCTATTTTCTCTTCAATGATCTTTGTCTCTTCAGTCATATGTTCAGTATCTGCAATGAATTTTCTATTTTTGCTATTGTTATCACTAAATATTGTTGCAAACTTTTTGAAAGCATTTCTGAATTGCTGTTTCTCCTCTGTACTTTTTGGATATGGCACCAAAATTGGTGGTTCATCCATCCTAAGTAAATATATTACAACCCATAAGTAATTTGTAACACTTGGTCTAAGCAATTAGGTATGAACCTTAAAACATATGAATCACAAATATACCTACACAGTAACCAATTGTTTCACACCCAGGTAATAAATAATATTTGGCACAATTAATTTGCATTAATCTTAAAACATATGAATCACAAATATATTAACTCAGTAAGCAAATATATCAGAACCTAAAATAAGCAATATGTTATATTTTCCTATAAGCAATTTGTAGTAATCTTAAAACATATGAATCATAAATATTCTAACACAGTAAGCAAATTTATCACGACCAATAAGCAATAAATAATATTTGGTGTAAGCAACTCTGCATTCATCTTAAAACATTTGAATCTTGAAAGTTGAAACATATGAACCACAAATATACAAACACAGTAAGCAAATATATAACAACATGTAAGCAATATATTACATTTGCTATCAACAACTTGCGGTAATATTAAAACATAAGAATCACATATATACTAAGACAGTAAGCAAATTATCACAACTTGTAAGCAATAAAATACATTATTCTTTAAAAATTTGAATGTTAAAACATATGAATCACAGATATACTAACACAGCAAACAAATATATCACAATCTGTAAGTAATAAATAAATCATAACCAGGAAGCAATAAGACACATTTGACATAAGCAATGTATAATAAAACATGTAAGCAATATTCACATGACTTTGATAGAACAATATATTTGCTTAGTTTGTTAGTCACATATATGCAAAAATAGCAAGCAATTTGCAAGAATCACATATGTAATATGTATATATTTTTCATGTCAGCATTATTTATGGATATTTCTTTAAATTAACGTTTTTAATTTTTAAATTTTTAAATTTTTTAATGGAAATTAGTGTACACGTGGCCCTCTTCGAAATTTTTTTATCTAGAAACCCTAGAATTTCCCCACTATATTGGTAATTTGTGACTGACTCTGCTAGTCACAAATATGCCAAAAAAAAAAAGCATAAGCAATTTACAACAACGATATATACAATTGGCAAAAACAAGTTTTCTATGCGAGCAAGCAACACATTTTTCTGAATTTTCAAGATTTGTACCGAAAGACCATAAGCACTATAAAATCCTAACCAGCAAACCCTATATTTTTTGATAGATTGTTGTGCACTTTTGCTATTTGCGCACTGTTGAAATTAGTAATGAAATTAAAGTAAAAATAACTTGCAAAGTTATTTAAACCTACTTGTTGGAGCTTTTTGCGAATGATTTTGAACGATATGTCCTTCTTTGAGCTTTAAATTGCTTTGATGTTCCAACAAGTTTCTTGACTTGCTTCTAAGATCATTAGATACTCAACCTGTAACACATTTAGCAGAATCTAAGTTGAAATTTGAGTAAATGAATCTAATTTTTGAGCGTTTTCGCTTCAATGTTGAGAGAATCTAGATGTAAAAGAAAATGGTGAGAACGATTTTTAGAGTGAGAATTAGTTTTGCTTTTGGTTTTGAAGTGATTCTAATTCCAGTAGCTATGTCTATATCCGTTTCTTTTGGTTTCTTTTCCTTTCTTTTGCGAGCAATTTTTCATTTAAATTTTTTCAACAGTTTTTACAGGCTAGCTTATATTGCAACGCAGGCCTCCTTTTCACTAATGCTTTTATTTCGGCCCATTTTGCTATGTAGGTCCTCATTCGTTGCTATACCTGTATGAAGTTGACCTGTTTAATCTTGGTCTGCCTAGCTAGATAGGCCGAAGTCTATAATATAATTATTGATGCTAAGTTTCCTCGACAGCAGCCCAAAAACCCAAAAAAGATAAAACCATCAGCAAAGGCCCATTTTTTAGTGACATGAACTTTGCAAATTCTGATATTCCATTCCGTCTAGTTTCAATATCTTGTATTTTTTCCCCCCTTCGCCCATTTGTTTCGCAGCTTCAAAGCTTGCTCATCTGCATTCAAAATCCGGCTGAGTTGAGGTGGGAGGGGGGCAAAGGATAATCATGGCGACCTCCTATTACTATGTTCATGATAGCTAAGTACAGAAGGGCAAAGTTGACTGGCCCGCTTGCATGGTTGAACCTTGTCTATTTCTTCTTTTTTTTTCTTTTTTAAAAGAGCCGATGCTTGTCTATTTCAACAAACAATTGACAAGCATGATTCTTCACAGGATGCGTCTAGTCTCCTCCATACTATAATAACATAAAATTTTCAAAACCAATTAGTGGTAAAAAGACAGAAAACAATATAAGAATTGGATTCCGTGGGCAGTGACTGCAACTGCGTTGTCTTATTTGCTTTCTTGCCTGCAGACGAAATGCGGGGCGTCTCCTCGTGGTTCCCAGTGCAATACATTCTCTCTTCCTCTGTTCGATTTTCAGGGACCCCTTTGCTTATGGCTCTGTTAGTGCATGTGTGATTGGTCATCGTCCCTTTTCGTGTTTGGCCTTTCATTTTCTCGGAACGCCCATCCTGAATTTGCATCCTCTGTAGCTTGGAATATTCTGGGCAATGAAATACCAAAAAAAATGCGTAATTTTTGCTGGGTTTGAAACCAAGTATACTGCTTCTATGGTAGTTTCTGACAGAAATTTAAATTTGGGTATTGAAATCTATGTGAATAAACTACACAGAGGTACCCAGTTTAGTGTAACTATTTTAAGGATCACTATTTTCTAAAAACAATTATAAGGTACCTTGTCTTTTAAAAAATTAATAAAAAGGACTCTCAAATTTTATTTGAGCTATTTTCTAGACACAGACACTATTTTAGTTTGTAAAGCACGCCCAAAAACTTTTCATATTTACAAATCTACCCTCAATCCTTAAAAACTTATTTTCAAAAAAGTTTAAATTTGTGTTTGTGATATCTTTCCCACTAGTATAACTTGAGGTCCTCTTTCAACTGGTATCAGAACCACGTGCACACGAATAATTAAGATTATTAAGATAATTAATGACTAATTATGCTAATTAACTGTGATTAACTGTTATTAATGTTTGACTTATCATCTGCTTGTCCTAGTTCTAATTATTCACATATTCTCCACTCACCTGAAGGTAATATCTTTTTATCCCCTCAATTAAACTATATCACTGATATAATTTTAGAATAAAAAGAAGAATTAGCTAAAATTAAGACTGAATTAAAAGATTTTAAAAATCAGTTAACTCTTTTCTATCTCTCTCTTATTAACGAAGTTAGACATAGCAAAAATGCTACTCCTAGAATTAGTACTCCTTTTCAGCATAAATATCTTTTTCAAAAGCCAAAAAATAAGATTCTATTTCCCTTACAAGAGATAAAAATTCAAAAAGTAGTAGGAGAATAATCTGGTGAAAAATCAACTGAAAAGAAAGAAAAAGAAGATGGAGTATAAACAACATACTCTTGAAGAGGTACAAAAAACGTTCGATAAAGAACAAAATCCATAAGAACTAAATAAAATCATGAGCGCAATTAGTGATAAATATGTTGTTTTGTCAGATGATAATGAAGAAACTAATAATATCCAACTAGAAGAAGAAATATATCAATATATGACTCTGATTAAATTAAAAGATCTCATTGTTTTACCATTAGAAGAAATTAGAAGAACAATTGATAAGAAATATGGTAAAATGACTAATGAAAACGAAATCAATGAGATTGGAGAAGAAATTGACTTCTATGAAACAGAGACTAATTTAAGAATGTCGTTCCTAAACCTGAAAAATTTGGAGAACCATCAAGAAGAAATACTCATTTCCTAAGACCTAGGTATGTTCTTACAGGATATACTAGCAATTTTTCCTTCAGGTTTATCCCAAAGAAAACCACAACCTATGAAGAAATTGGCCTTACCTTAATTAGCCAAATTGGATATATCTTAAACATTAATGGTGCCCGTAATAGAGAAGAAGTACTTGAGCACTGAAAAAGAGGAATGAACAGTGCCTTAAACCTAAATACTACATGGATTGCGATAAACTTTCTAAATTATATCGATCATAGTTTCTCTAGCACTGTAGCTGACTGATATGATTCATTAAGTGAAGATGGTAAAAATACATTGAGAGCAATGGCAACACCAGCTACTATGTTCAAAAATTTGTGCAAAGAAATTGAAACTAAGTTCATCAGAGCTAAAATTCATTCTGAAGAAAAAGCACGGGAATGGCACAAAAAAATTAACAACATAGAACTATGGGATATGAGATATCTAGAAAATTATATCGCAGAATTCAGTCAATACTATAACAAAATTGGGCATAATGAAACAAATCTTGGCATGTTCTATGACCATGTCCTATAAATTCTATAATTAATGAAACATAGATGACATGGTTTGAACGAATAGATACTTTTGATACTCTTGGTTCCAAAATTTCCTATTTGCGAAAATAGGTCAATGAATAATGTCTTGATCTTCAAAAGCAAATGAAAATTAAAAAGCAATTTTTGACTTGTTGGGATTCACCTCACCAATGGGGAAAAGAACTTGAGAAAAGAAGAAAAGGAAAATTCTATAACAAAAAGAGCTTTAACAAGTAGAGAGGAGAAAAACATAGAAGAAAATATTACAACAAACCAAGTCTTAAAAAACGAAGATTTTTTAAGAAAGCTGCATATTGCCCGGCAGGAAAAACAACTACAAATATTGGGCATGTAGAGAAGTAGGCCATTATGCCAATGAATGCAAAAACAGAAAGAATAACAAACTTATTAAAACCTTAGGAAGCCTAGATTATGTTGAGCTTAGTGAAGATGAGGCATTAGACCTAGCCCTACATAACAACAAAGGAATTGTTGAAATTATAGAGGACAATGAATATGAAGAAAGGGATTATGAAGAAACAAGTCATATGATAGAAAGTAGCTCGGTTAGCCTTGGTGATCTTCAAGGAAAAGAGTTTGTGGTAAACAATGATCATGAGGAAGTCAAAGGAGATTGGGTTCTTCCCATAATACAAAAGGACATGATCTATGAAAAATTCATTTTCAATTAAAAAGCAAATACATATGTGAAATGATGGAAGGGGACCTTGAGATAAAAGATTGCGAGTATGATGTTGGAGAAGTTAATCTCATTAATTAGGAAAATATCCTTAAGTATAATAAAGATAGAAAGTATAGGTACATCCTTGTCGGAAGTGTCTAAGTTCAAATCACTCCATTACAATATTATGATAAAGATATTGATATTTACGCTTTACTTTGTGATATTAGGCATATCAAGTTTAATAATCAGATAATTACTGGGATAAAAACCAATTTATGTAATGGATCAGTAGGTTTCAACTGTCGACCTGGATATTATGTGAATATAAAGGATGAATTTACTAAAAACTTCCTACCCCTTAGATAAAAACTGTTGGAATGGATATGAAGAGAAGAGGATATCCTTTAAGGATATTTTGAAAAATTATCTATAAATTAGATAATACAATAGACCCCAAGACTAAGGTGACAATGATAGAGGCAGAAAAATTTGAAAGTCCTTGCCCCATGCAAAAATCCAAAGGATCAAGTCTACTCCACATGAGATAAAAATAGATCTATCATGGATATCTAGTTTTACCAATCCTACCAAAATTATTAAGAAAAATATAATAAAAATTGATGAGGAAGGAAAAATCACCATTAAACCTCAATTATTAAGAAGCATGAGTGCAAGATCAGATTGGGGAGAAGGATCTTCATTCGCGAAAGAAGAGCTTAAAGAAGATGATACAATTAGCCTAACTAGTGAAATGAGTACAATGAGTTTTGAGGTTGCAAGACCCAGTCTAGATCGGTTAACAAGTCTAGATAGAAAAGTCATTGGATACAAAACTAGAACTATTAGCGAACCCATCTATGAGGATGAATTAGTCAAAAATATGGCTATGGAAATATCCTATGAAGCTACCAACACAAATCCTAATAGCATCTACACATCAATAAAGACATGTTTAGAGGGATATAATAAATATGAACTATGTGCCTATATAGATAATGACTGTTCTGTATGCTTTGGAAAAAAATCATTATTTCTTGATTTTATGTGAAAAAGAACGAAAAATTCTTTACAAGTAAGATAGCTGATAATAGTATTATGAGCCACAATGAAGCCATAGAAGGATTATTCATAGAATTAGAAAGAGTTTAATGTATTATACCAGTTCTATAGGCTACGGACCAAACATCTCATGATATGATTATTGGAAATAATTTTCAAAGGTTATATTCTTTTTGCACTCAGACCATAAACTAAATAATATTCACAATTAATAGTCACTCAGTTCCTATTGAAAAATTAAGTAAGGCCTACACCCATCAGAAAATTGAATTTACACACAACCAGCGTGGTGAGAAGGTAATGCCTGTGTAACAAGAAGTAGCACTAATAATCTCATTACTTGAATTATCAGTTAAAGAGCAGATTGCTGAATAACAAGAAAAATTATGCAAATAACTCTACTCTGACAATCCTTTAAAATTTTAGGATAAAAACAAAACATTTGCTAAAATCACTCTATCAAATCTCAACACCATCATTCGGGTTAAACAAATGGTGTATACACACCAGGACATCCAAGAATTTGATAAATAAATTAAAGAACTCCTTGATAAAGGACTAATCAGAAATAGCAAGAGTCCTCACACCAGCCCTACTTTCATGGTAAGAAATCATGCTGAGGAAAAAAGAGGAAAAGCTAGAATGGTAATCAATTATAAAAAGTTTAATGATGATACTGTCTTTGATGGTTATTATATTCCTAACAAAATAGTCCCTTTTAACAAAATTCAAGGAGCCTCTTGGTTCTCGAAAATAGATTATAAAAGTGGTTATTAGCAGATGAAAATGGATGAGGAGAGTATTCCTTTAACTATATTTAGTACCCCACAAGGACATTATGAATGGATAGTAATGTCATTTGATCTTAA
>NCQV01152264.1:0-15842 GCA_002740545.1 Lophocereus schottii
TTGAGTATGACCAAGCTATCTGTTAAAGAACTATGTCAATTAAAAACTTAAACTGATAATTGAAGATCCATAAATTGGTTTTATAATCTAACACGCCCCCTCACGTGAATGCTATTTAGGCTTGAAGCGTGGCTGCTGCAAAGGCTCCTCTTACTTTACGTAATAAATCAATATGAGGGTTGTTGAGATTCGAACTTGAGACATTTCTCTCACAAAGGCTCTGATACTTATTAAAGAACCATCTCAACCAAAAGTTTAAGCTGATGGTTGAAAACTCAGGAATTAGTTTTATACTCTAACACTATCGAACACATTTCTCTTCATTCTTTAAATCTTTGAGCTAAATATAGAAAAATCTATTTCTTCTCAAAATGAAATATGTAAATAATTGCTCCATTAACGCCATAGCGAGGGCAAATTCTAATATGCTTTTATGAGCATGTATCCCTACTTATCACATGTATATTTTTTCTTAAGTGTATTTGTCACATAGATTTTTTTAATATATATTTGCTAAGATAGCTTTTGAGGGCATATGTTCTCATGAACATGATAGGCGCTTTGACGAGCAATATATGTACACTTTTCGTGATTTTAAAGTCTGCTTCTTGATTTCTAAGTTATCTTTCTTTCATTGTTGTCGATGAGTGCTTCTACTTTTTAACAGTTTGACATGTGTTCAAAGTACACTGGCAAAAATCCAATATAAAAACACAACATGAACCTGCCCGAAATTTTGGATTTTAACTACAATTTTCTCGACTCGAACATGAAATAAATCGAACCCTAAAAAGCCGTAAATTAGTTTGTCAAATCCAATCCGAACCTGAACCCGCCTACTCTAGCTGAATATTATCTCCTCATTTTTTTTTCTTTGACTTATACTTCTTAACAATAATGGTTATTCATTGAATCATTATATCTAGTAATTTAGAGAGAAGTTAGATATCGCATCACGTTGCAAATTTAAAAACAATACATTTTCTTTTCTGAACTTTGTTATTACATCAAACACAACTTATAAGTATGATAACTTCAAAGATGGGCATACAATGACGTGAAATAACAATTTAGTTTTAAGAAAATCGATTTAGAATAAGACAAAATTAAAAATGTAAAAGTCATGCCTTTATATTTTTAGTGAAATGAATATGTCTTATTATATTTTAGTTATTATTACTCTACAATAATCTAAAATTTTGATGTTATGATTAAAAGATGATTGTAATATCTTGTGCTTCTCTTCAGTATATTTTTATTTGGTTTTTATTCCAATTAGTCTTGAGCTATGATACTAGAGTTAGGCAATGGGTTGGCTCATTTGTATTAGGATGGACCCACTAATAAAATATACTTGATTAGCTGGTTGTAAGATAGTTAACAAAAATATTGAATTATTAAATGGGTTATTAATCAATGGGTTGATCCGCTCCGCCCCGTTAATCTGCTTTAAGCGGGTTGGCCCATAATTGAACTGACCTATTATTAACCTTGTTTTAATACATGGGACGATTCACCTGACCCAAACAGGAGTTGGCGTGTTGGTCACCCATACATAATGTTCCTATACCATAATGAAAAGTTTGGATATTTTTAATATTATTTTTAAAAATTACAATTACAATTTTTTTCATTAAATATGGATAACTTTAAGTAATACATATGTCGATTTGTTATTTTTAATCAAAAGAAATAACTAGCCTCTAAACCTACTGGGTTGACCCAGAACCCACTAAATTGAAATATATTTGCATGTAGTTTAGTTAAACCCGAAATACATACCTGACCTGCATTTTACTCGAACTCAAATACATTGACCCATATTTGACCCCCCGGCCCACATTGACAAGTCTAGTTCAAAGTATCATTGAATTTTCTCACCAAAAAGAACCAAAGGTACCATTGATTTGAGATCAACTCCGTAAAGATAAAATAATAATACACATTAGAATTCTAATTAGTATTTTTGTTCATTATTTTTGGCAAGTAGTTTTTCCTTTATAGAATTTGACATGTGACCGATGATTCATTGTAATTGAGATTATTATTATGCTGATCTTGATTTGAGGCCATTAGGGAAATGAAAATTTACGGTTGTTGCTATATTACCATTTGGTGGAATTGAAAGCTTGTGTAGCTAGCTATAGTACCAACCAATCATAAGACATAAGGTGACTCACTTGAAAAAATCTATGTCTTTCGCACCCTTCCACTTTTTTTTTTTTTGATCTGTCAGTGTCAGGTAATATGTATAACTTTTTGAAGCACAAATCTAGATATTAATTACAATATCGTATGCATAATTGCATGCATATAGAAATCTTAACGTCACTCTTGCGGTATGAATGAATAAGAATAGCATACACTACAATGAAATGTGCAATTTTGAAACAAAAGAAAACGGAATAGGAGAAAGTATTCCAACCTAACGTGACTCTCAGACAATAATAATGCATTCTGAATACAGCGAATGACAATGTCCCTTTTTATTTTGTTAATTTAATATCAATCATAATGAATTTTCATAATTATTCTCCGTAACTAAAAATTTAAGGAGTTTTGATAAAAATATAAGAAGTATAAA
This sequence comes from Lophocereus schottii, assembly GCA_002740545.1. Classification (NCBI taxonomy): domain Eukaryota; kingdom Viridiplantae; phylum Streptophyta; class Magnoliopsida; order Caryophyllales; family Cactaceae; genus Lophocereus; species Lophocereus schottii. The sequence goes on from NCQV01152264.1 coordinate 2,585, forward strand.
CTATTGGGTTGGACATCACTAGAATAAAGATAGATTTGTTATTGCTTTAAGAATCTTTTACGAATACACTACACAGAGGTACCCTCAACTTAGTGTAAACTATTTTAAGGACCCTCGATTTTTAAAACTAAATATAAGATACCTTGGCTTTTGGAGAAACTAACAGAAAGGACCCTCAAATTTTTATTTCAGCTATTTTCTAGACTCAAGCACTATTCTAGTTTGCATAGCACGTCCAAAAACTTTTTATTCTTGCAAATCTACCCTCAATCTTTAAAAACTTACTTTCAAAAAATCTAAATTTGTGTTTGAGATATTTTGCCCACTAGTATAACTTAGGCCCTCTTTCATCTGGTAACAGAGCCACGTGACCAAAAATAATAAAGATTATTAAGCTAATCAATAATTAATTAAGCTAATTAACTGTGAATAGCTGTGATTAATACTTGAAACATCACCTACTTGCCCTGGTCCTAATTATTCCCACATTGTTCACTCACCAGAGCGTAATACGTCGTTAGCACCTCAGTTAAACGGTATCACGAATATAGTTTTAGAATTAAAAGTAGAATTAGCTAAAATTAAGGTTGAACTCAAGGAGCTTAAGAATCAGTTAACTGTACTCCATCTTTCTCTGATGAACAACGTTAGGCATAGCGAACAAGCTACTCCTAGTATCAGTACTCCTTTTCAGCATAAATATCCTTTCCAAAACCCAAAAAATAAGGTTCTATTTCCTTCACATGAGATAAAATTTCAAAAAGGAGTAGGAAAAAAATCAGGTGAAAAATCTACTGAAAAGAAAGAAAAACAAGATGGAGTATAAACAATATAATCTTGAAGAGCTACGAAAACTATTCGATAAAGAACAAAATTCTAACGAATTAAACAAAATCATGGGCGTAATTAGTGATAAACATGATATTTTGTCTGATGATAATGAAGATATCAATAATGTCCAATTAAAAGAAGAAATATATCAGCAGATGAATTTGATTAAATTAGAAGACCTCGATGTATTACCATTAGAAGAAATTAGGAGAAATCTTGATAAGAAATATGGAAAAATGACTAATGAAACGAAATCAATGAGATTGGAGAGGAAATCGACCTATATGAAACAGAAACTGATCTAGTTAAGAATGTCGCTCCTAAAGCTGAAGAATTTGGTGAACCATCTAGGAGAAACACTCATTTCCTAAGACCTAGGTACATGTACAAGCAATTTTTCCTTCGAGTTTATCCCAACAAAAATTACGACCTATGAAGAAATTGGTCTTACCGCAATGAGCCAAGTTGGATATATCTTGAACATTGATGGAGCACGTAATAGAGAAGAAATATTTGAGCACTTGAAAAGATGAATGAATAGTGTCTTAAACTTAAATACTACATGGACTGCGGTAAACTTTCTAAACTACATCGATCATAGTTTCTCTGGCATTATAGCTGACTGGTATGATTTGTTAAGTAAAGACAGTAAAAATACATTAAGAGTGATGCAGACACCAGCTGCTATGTTCAGAAATTTGTGCAAAGAAATAGAAATTGAATTCATCGAAGCTGAACTTGGTTTGGAAGAAAAAGTAAGAGAATGGAAAAGAAAGATTAACAACATAGAACTATGGGATATGAGATATCTAGAAAATTATATTTCTGAATTCAGTCAATCCTATTACAAAATTAGGCATAGTGAAACAAATCTTGGCATATTCTATGATAAATTGCCATATCCTATAAATTCCATAATTAATGAAACATATATGGTATGGCTTGAACGCACAGATGTCATTGATACCCTTGGTTCTAGAATACTAAGAAAATGGGTCAATGATCAATGTCTCGATCTGCAAAAACAAAAGAAAATTAAGAAGCAATTCTTAATTTGTTAGGATTCGCCTCACCAATGAGGAAAAGAACCTGAGAGAAGACGGAAAAGAAAGTTTTATAAAAAAAAGCTTTAATAAGCAAAGGGGAGAGAAATATAGGAGAAAATATTATAACAAGCCAAATCCTAAAAAATATAGATTTTTTTATAAAAGCAGCTTATTGTCCTGCATGGAAAAACAATTGCAAATGCTGGGTATGCAGAGAAGTAGAACATTATGCTAATGAGTACAAAAATAGGAAAAATAACAAACTTATTGAGACCGTGGGAAACTTAGATTATATTGAGCTTAGTGAAGATGAAGCATTAGACCTAGCCTTAAGCAACAACAAAGGAATTGTTGAAATTATGCTAGACGATGAATATGAAGCAAGTGATTATGAAGAAACAAGTCATATGATAGAAAGTAGTTCGGTTAGCCTTGGTGATCTTCAAGGAGAAGAGTTTGTTGCAGATAATGATCATGAAGAAGTCAAAGAAGATTGAGTTCTTTCTATAATCCAAACGGATATGATTTATCAAAAAATTCATTTTTCAATTAAAAAGCAAATACGTATGTGAAATGATGGAAGGAGATCTTAAGATATAGGATTATGAGTATGACGTTGGAGGAGTTAATCTTATTAAATGAGAGAATATCCTTAAGCATAACAAAGATAGAAAATATAAATACATTCATGTTGGAAGTATCCAAGTTCAAATTACTCCATTACAATATTATGGTAATGGTATTGATCTTTACGCTTTACTCTGTGATATTAGGCATGCCAAATTTAATAATCACATAATCACAGGGATAAAAACCAATTTATTTAATGGGTCAATAGGTTTTAACTGTCGACCTGGATATTATGTAAGTCTAAAAGATGAATTTACAAAAACTTCTTATCCCTTAAGATAAAAACAGTTGGGATGGACATGAAAAGAGGAGGATATCGTTTAAGAATATTCTGAAAAATCATCTATAAATTAGATAATACTATGGACCCAAGGACTAAGGTAACAATGATAGAAGCAGAAAAATTTAAAAGTCTTACCCCTATGCAAAAGATCCAGAGAATTAAGTCTAGCCCTCAGGATATAAAAATTGATCGTTCATGAATATCTAACTTTGCCAACCCTACCAAAATTAATAAGAAAAATGTAATAAAAATTGATAAGGAGGGCAAAATCACCATTAAACCTTAATTATTAAGAAGTATGAGTACAAGATCAGATTGGGAAGAAGGATTTTTATCAGCTAAAGAAGAGCTCAAAGAAGATAATACAATTAGCATAACCAGTGAAATGAGTAGAATGAGTTTTGAAGCTGCAAGACCCAGCATAGATCGATTAACGAGTCTAGATAGAAAGGTCATTGGGTAAAAAACTAGAACTGTTAGTAAACCAATCTATGAGGATGAATTAGTCAAAAACATGACCATGGAAATATGCTATGAAGCTACCAATACAAATCCTAATAGTATCTACATCCCAATACATGTATGTTTAGAGGGATATAATAAATACGAATTATGTGCTTATATAAATAGTGGTTGTTCTATATAGTTTGGAAAAAGATCATTATTTTCAGAATTTATGTGGAAAAGAGCTAAAAATCCTTTACAAGTGAGGATAGTTGGTAATAGGATTATGAGCCATAATGAGGCAATAGAAGGGTTATCAATAGAATTAGGAGGAGTTCAATGCAATATACCCATTTTGTGGGCTACTGATCAACTCTCTCATGATATGATTATTGGAAATAATTTTCAAAGATTATATTCTCCATGCACACAGACCGTAAACCAGATAATATTTACAATTAATGGTCACCCAATTCCTATTGAAAAATTAAGGCTTACACTTATCAAAAAATTGAGTTTACACGCAGCCAGCGTGATGAGAAGGTAATGCCTGCACAACGAGGGGAAGCACTGACAATCTCATTACTTGAGTTATCTATTAAAGAGAAGCTTGTTGAACAACAAGAAAACTTATGCAAAAAATTCTACTCTGACAATCATCTAAAATTTTGGGATAAAGACAAAATATTAGCTAAAATCACTCTATTAAATCCCAACACCATCATTCAGGTTAAACAAATGGTGTATACACACCAGAACATCCCAGAATTTGATAAACAAATTAAACAACTTCTTGATAAAGGATTAATCAGAAATAGCAAGAGTCCTCATACCAGTCCTGCTTTCATGGTAAGAAATTATGCTGAAGAAAAAAGAGGAAAAGTTAGAATGGTAATCAATTATAAAAAGCTTAATGACAACATTATCTTTGATGGTTACTATATTTCTAACAAAACAGTCTTTTTTAACAGAATTCAAGGAGCCTCTTAGTTCTCGAAAATGGATTACAAAAGCAGCTATTGGCAGATAAAAATGGATGAGGAAAGTATTCTTTTAATTGCATTTAGTGCCCCACAAGGTCATTACGAATGGACAGTAATGCCATTTGGTCTTAAAAATCCACCCCAAATATTCCAGAGAAGAATGGATAACATCTTCAAAGACCTTAATCATTGTTGTCTAGTATACATTGATGATATTCTTATCTTTTTCAAAACCATAGAGAAGCATAAAGATGATGTCTTGGCTGTTACCCAAAGATACGTTGATAATGACATTATACTTGGTAAGAGCAAATGCATTTATACTGAGCAAGAAATTGAGTTTTTAGGTCTAGAGATAAAAGTTGGACAAATCATCATATAAAATCATATTCTAGAAAAAATAGAAAAGTTTCTTGAAAAAATTGAACATAGGAAGCATCTAGAAAATTTTCTCGGATGCCTTACCTATACTTCAGATTTCATTAAAGATTTAGCCAAATTAAGAAAGCGATTGCAGCAGAAACGTAAGAAAAAAGTAAGTTGGACATGGACTACTAATGATACAAAGATTATTCAAAACTTCAAAAAGATGTGTAAAAATCTTCCTGTCCTTCATTTGCCTAACGAAGGAGATGATTTAGTTCTTGAAACAGATGTTAACCTTGACCACTGGAGTGGGGTACTCAAAATCAAAGAAGCAAAAAAACTCTGCAAATATTACAGTGGAGTTTTAATAAGGTAGAATGCAACTATCCTACAATAGAAAAAGCAATCCTTACAGTCATAAGGAGAATTAAAAAATTCGTAATCTTTTTAGCCCCAAAACCTTTTCTCATTCGAACCAATTGCAAAAGAATACTTGGTTTTGTAAAAAATTATTTATCAAATATGCAAGCGCAAGGGCGACTTCTGCATTGGCAATTATGGCTTAACCAGTTTTTCTTCTCTACTGAACATATACAGGAATCAAAGAACTCTTTGACAGACAGTTTAACTCGAGAACTCATCAATGGTGATCATTAAAGCCGACCTCCTGCCAAACAAGGAGGAAATCCTTAATGAAATGCCACTTCTACTAGAACGGGTTACGCCTTCTATTAAAGTCCTTATCAATAACTTAGAATTTCATACAAAAAGTAGATTACGTTTTGGTCTATTATCTACTGCCTAGCTAATAGCCCAAAGATTTTCCCTTCTAGAGTTACAAATACCTTCAATGTCCTTATAATATCCAAGAAAAAATAAGTTCTCATATTCAAGAAAAATAGTTTAATGAGTGGTATGCAGCCTGCATAAACTTTTATCATCATTATTCCTATGATATTTGGGAGTCTTAGAGTACAACGATCTATTTTTGTGATAGATCTGGAGTTGGTGGTATTTGTTTTTCAGTAAATTTATTATCTCCAAATGATTCTATTTTTAAAGCCTAAAAATACGGGATGATACTTTACTTCATAGAAATTTTCGATCCAAAATTCTCATTTTTCTCAACCTTAACTAATTTCTAACAATGTATGTTCAAAAGGATCCATTGGATTCTTATATCTCCTGAAGGTCCAACAAAAATTTCAGTTTGTAGATGCCTAACTTTAGAAGTTTATAGTGCTCTAATTGAATAGGAAAATGAAAAAGCCAAACCAGCCCATTATCTTGTTCAAATCATTAATTGCGGCAATCTCAAGGATCAACGACAAAATTGGATTCATGAAAATCCAGTACATCTAGTTACTGATCCTGTTTTATCAAGGGTTATTGGACTTTTCAACATTTATTATCAATGTTAGGCATTAATCGAACGAGAAAAAATATTAATGCACTGTGGAAACACCACGTTCGCCTATGATAATGAATTCAAAGATTACATGAAGGTGGAAGGAGCAGTGTCAGAAGATGTTTTTGATTATCTTTTTGATATTGGAGCTGAAAAATTCTTATCGGAAAAAGAAAAAAGACGTCTCCTTGAATTATTTGAAGAATGGGATCCAGAGCATCTTAAGCAATTTGATGATTATCCAGATAATGATGGTTTGGAAGATATAATTGGAGATGAAGGAATGTAGAATATCAATAATGATGACTAGTCTTGTCATCACTAAAAGCTTTGAAAAATAGCTACCCATTATTGCACTATTTCGATAAGTGTCTGGTCTGTAAAATAAGTAGGTATTGTAGAGTTAATATGTACTGTAGCCATGTGAAAAATCTTTATGTACTGTAGTCATTAGGGTATCCTATGTACCTCCATCCCCTCTACAAATAGAGAGGTCGAGTGCTGAGAAGGGACACGATCATTTGAGCATTTTTGAGCAAAAGAGAAGTTGGGATTCTCCATTTTTCTATAAGCTAGTGTCTCTAATGATCTTAACTTAAGTCCCTCTTCAAAACTTTTCATTGTAATGTTTCCATTTTCAAGCTTTTAATAAAAGATGTTTCCTAGTAGGAAACGTTATTCAATTGAACCTTATGTCTTAAATATTATAATTTTTTGATTAAAGTTCCACTATTCTTAAAAAAGATTAAAAACTTGATTAGTGACTATGGTCTAAGGTAGGAAACAAAACAGATCTATACTGTACCTGATCTAAGGAAGGTAGGGTTGAGATTAGCAATCTCTGTAAACCGGAAGTTAGAGGAACGTCGGAGTCCCGCGCCAACTAAGTTCATGTAACGGTCAAAACTCTCTAAGTAAGGTTTAATTATTTTTGTTAAGTATGGTGGGCCTATAGCCACAGAAAATATAATATATAAGATATAATTAGTAGATTATGACAACTGGTACCAGTAAAGTCATTATAAGAAGTTTAATCAGTTAATACAAGCATATTTTCTGAAAAAACCCCTAAAAACAGCCTATTTACACGTTTTTTTTAAATTCCTGGGACTATTTTGCAATTTTAAAAGTTTGAAGACTAAAATAATAAGAAAAAGGATCTAAAAATTAATTTTCTGAAAACATAGGGTATCCTAGAATTATTTTTGAAAAGACAGAAGCCTAAAAATAATTGTCCTTAAACTTGGAGACCTGAGTGTCAGTAACTCATCTTTTACTCATCCTTCTTCTAGAAGAAAATGAGATTAATTTCGAGAAAATTTGATATTTCAAACTGTAACCTAAAATTATAAGTTCCATTTCATATTACTTCTAAAAGATTATGACTAACATGTCAACAACACTAATTTCCATGCTGAAAAATATTTGTAAAAAGTTAATTTTGTTTTTATTTTTGAGTTTGACAAATGACTAAAATCCAATTATATAAATTTGTTGCTATCTGGTTCGAAATACAAATCATGGGGAAAGAAAATGCATTATTCAAATATTCGTAAAAAAGAAAATGTGATGCTTTTTTTTTTGAGTTTGATAAATGATTAAAATTCGATTATTTAAATTTGTTGCTATCTAGTTCGAAATTCATATGATGGGAAAATAAAACCGAAAACACATTATTCAAATCTTCATAAAAAAGAAAATGCAATATTTTAATTTTTTTATTTTCGAGTTTGATGAATGAGGAAGGGGGAAAAAAATGTAAACCTATAGTTGATGATGACATCTTTTATTATTTTTTTTAACTATAGGTGGACTTTTACTCTTGTTTTAGTTATATTTTTAGTTATCAAATAGTTTGCTTTATCTATCTTTGGTATTAGGTTGGGGTTTTTGTGCTATGATTTAGCCTTTTTGGTCGATAAATAATCGGAAAAAATGTAAAACCTATACTTAAGATGATCTTGGTAATTTTGGATCAAGACTTTATTGACAAGCCAATTTTTAATTCTATCTGTGCCTTTATTTTTTTCCCAAAAAAGTTATTCCACGAAATTTTTTTTTCCTGTTAAAGACAGATAATTAGTTGTTTGGTCATTGGTCAATGAATTCTGTAATGCACAATATGCAGAAGTCCCCAAGTACGAACTATAACTGTACGGATGCAATTACCGCCGTCTGAGTTTGGAGATAATGCTTTATTAGTCTTGTCTAAATAATTAGCAAGCTCTTTATTTAGAGTATGAGGATTAATTTTAATTAGTAGTTAATCCTCTCACCGCCGTCACCGGAACCCACGTGGTTGTTCGGTCACTGCTTTGCGTTTTCTGTGGTGGTCGAGCAGTCTTCCCCTCTCTACGACGCACTTCTCATACTCAGCACCATTCTTTCTCTCTCTCCATATGCGTTGCATCTTCTTCCGTCATGGCTAGTGCTAGCTCCGATGCCGTCGTCATTTCTTCACCGTCTCCTCCTCCGGCCACGCTGTCATCTTCTGCTCAGCCGCTCTCTCATCCCTAGTCTGCGTGCAGCACTGTCGTTTTCGTTGTGGCTGACCAGACGGCAGTTTCTGGTGCTGGTGGTTTGTATCTATTTCCAACGCTGCGCTCGCCACCTGTTCAGCCGCTGCAGCTCCCTTATGCCGGTTTCTCCGCACCCACAGTCCTGGGATTGACGATTGCCTTCTCACCGTGGGCTTCCATGGTCCCTATCTCCTTAATTGGTGCAACTTCGGGTGCTTTGCCGTATACCACCATGGATTCGATTCCCTCGTCTGGCTTCAGTTTTGACTCGAGTTTATCGTTTCCTCATACTGGTGGTTTACCACTTCTGCTGTCAAATATCTGGACGGTTAATATCACCACCTACGTCATAGTTGTTCTCACCACAGCTGCGATTACTTATCTTGGCTCACTCAATTCTCTTATTTTGTTATTATGCATCAACTTAGTGGCATTCTTGATGGCATGGTTCCTTCTCCTTCTCCTGTTTTGCCCTATACTCATGGTCTGCAACAAGCTCAACCTGGCTATCATTATTGGGTGCATGTAGATCAATTAGTTCGTTCATGACTTTTCGCTACTATTTCTAAGGACTTGTTGTGTGAAGTGCGTGATTTGCTTCATACTTTTGATATTTGGAAGCATTTAGAGCATTGGTTTAACATTGCTAGTCTTGCTCGTGTGCTTGATTTGAAATTCATGCTTACCAATTTGTCTAAGAATGACCATCAATCCATGGACGATTATTTACAGACCATCAAAATCATTGCTGATTCATTAGCTGCTATTCAATTACTTGTCTCCGATTTAGAGTTGATTCAGTACACTACTGTCGGGTTGCAACATTCTTCTGAGCATGAGGGGTTTCTCACTGCTTATTCCATGCTACCCGGTGCTCATTCTTTTGATGATCTCCATTCTAAATTGATTTTTTTTAGCAACGGATGAAGTTCAACAAACAACGTGATGTATCTAGCCATGAAGTCGTTGCTGCTACTATTAGCTTCATTGCATCCGAGTCAGAGGGTGCCGATAATCATAAGCAAGCGACATCCACATCTAAAAGCAAGAACAATGGAAGTTGCACCTTCCACAAAGGGGGTAAGGGATGTTCTAGCAAGAACTACAACCGGAACTATAATCATCAGACTCAGCACCACTCTGGCACTCCCAGATGCATGCGTGCAGGTTCTGCTTTATGCGATTCAGTTGTTTCATTGTCACATACTTATTGCCCTATCGTCTCTTGTGCTAACTCTCTATCTACAGGTAGTAATCAGCATGAAGCAATTTTAGGGTCCCGTCCTATCCTTATTTGTTAGATTTGTAATTCCCTAGGGCATGCCGCTGACATATGCCCTAATCACTATCATCCCCGTCAGCAGTCTGTGCTTCTTGCTTACTTCTTAACAAGTTTGGTACCCCGATTCTGTTGCGACATCCTATATGATGCCTGATGAAGGTAATTTACTCTCTAAATCCTCTTACTTGGGGTCAAGCCTTGTTAAGGTTCGTAATGGTACCCTTTTGCATATTTCTAGTGTTGGCAACGTTAAGCTTCGTACTTTGTCCAGTCCTCTCAACCTTACCTCTGTCTTTCATGTCCCTCAACTGCGTCATAACCTCATGTTCGTCAGACAGGTGTGTCGCGATAATAATTGTAGTGTCATATTTAATGATTCTTGTTTTCGTTTTAAGGACAACACTACGGGTGAAGTCCTTTTGCAGGCACCTAGTGTGGGTAATGCTCATTCTATTCGTGTTGAGTCCGGTCACATTCCTACCCACATTGTTGTTAGGGAATCTGGGGATCTCTGGCATTAATGTCTTGGACACTGTGTCGCTTTCGTGCTTTCTTCTCTTAGTAGATTTAATTTTATTCCTTTAAACGCTAAATTTGAGAATAATTGTAAGACTTGTCGTTTGGCAAAGTCACATAGACTTCCTTTTGAGTTAGTTGAGCATAGTACTGTTTCACCTTTGGAATTAATTCATTCTGATACTATGTCTCCTTCATTGATGATTTTCCTTGCTTTACTTGGATTTATCCTATGAAACAGAAATTGGAAGTCTTTACTCATTTTTGTAATTTTCAAGCGTTGGTTGAAAAATTGTTTAACTATAAGATTAAAATGTTTCAAAGTGATATGGGTCTCAAATTTGATAACTTGCCCATGAAAACTCATTTCTTAAAACATGGCATTTATTTTCAAAAATCTTGCCCTGATACATAACAGCAAAATGGGGTTGCTGAACGCAAAAACTGATATCTTTTGGAAATGACACGTGCTTTTCTCATGGGTGAATCCATCCCTGCATCTTATTGGGTTGGTGCAGTCTATGCTGCTATCTATACCATAAACCGGTTATCTACACCCATCTTGCAAAACAAATCTCCTTTTGAAGTCTTGTTTAAGAAGATGCCCGACTATAACTTTCTCAAACCCTTTGGGTGTGCTTAATTTCCAAATTTTGTGGCTTCTTCTTCAAATAAGCTCAAACCGATATTTGTTGTATCTGTTTTCCTAGGGTATGCACCTCACTATAGAGGTTATCGTTATTTGGATCTTAAATCTAGCCTTGTCTACATAACTCGTGACGTTCAATTTCATGAGGAGTCTTTTCCTTACCCTACATTATGCCACTCTCTTTCTCATGTGTCCAGGACTTCTATCTTTGATCCTAAAGACATTCTGAGTCTCACCTTTACCTCCACTACTTCACACCTCACTCTTAGTATGTCTCAGGTTTGCCCTATCCCCACCATTGGGTCCTCCTCATCCTCTATCTCGGTGTTTTCTAGTCCTTCCTTTCCCTAAGCATCTTCTCTTTCTAAGGTCCCTGCATCCTCTGATTCTTCGAGTCCAATACCTGTTGTTCATGATGGTGCCTCCTCCCCTCAGATTCATGATCATAGTCTAATGCTTGGTGTGTCTCCTGGTGTCCCTTCCTCTGAGTCAGATTCGAATCTGTCTTCCTTCCTGACTTTACCTGTGTTTGCATCTGTGTCGTCTGCTCCTACTCCCACCAATATTCACCCTATGCAAACCTTGTCCAAGTCGGCATTGTCAGGCCCAAACATTTTATATCCTTGTCTGCTAGCCTTACTGAGGTTGAACTGACCTCTTTTAAACAAGCTTCCCAACGTCCCAAATGGCAGGACACTATGTCCGAAGAGTACAATGCTTTACTTGCTAATGATACATGGGAATTGGTACCATCCCAACCGACATAAAACTTGACCAGTAGTAAGTGGGTTTACAGGGTTAAATACAAATCTGATGGCACTATGGAGAGATACAAAGCAAGATTGGTTGCTCAGGGTATTCACCAATAGGCAGGTATTGATTACTATGATTCATCTTATTCTCTCTCTTGCTATTTGCTTTAATGGGCCTCTTCGTCAGTCAGACGTGAAAATGCTTTCTTGCATGGTCATCTCACTGAAGAAGTGTATATGAAACAACCATCCGGTTTTGTTCATCCTGACAAGCCTCACTATGTTTGTCGTCTTAAAAAGGCCATTTATGGGTTGAAACAAGCCCCTCGCACTTGGTTTCACCATTTTAGTAGTTTCCTATTGACTCATGGCTTCGTCTGTAGCATGGCCAACCCTTCTATGTTTGTTTATCGCTCTAGTAGTTACACTGTGATCCTTCTTCTTTATGTCGATGATATTATTCTCCCTGGGAGCCCCACCTCTCTATTGTATTCTTTCGTTGACATTCTACCTCGACAGTTTACAATGAAGGATCTTGGTAATCTTCATTACTTCTTGGGCATTCAGGTGATTCATTCTTCTTTGGTTATTTTTCTCACACAGCAAAAGTATGTTCATGATTTACTACATAAATTTCAACTTCAGACTACTAAACCTGTCAAGACACCCTCTGCAACTCGAACCACCCTATCCCTTTATATGTGACCTACTTGCAGATTCCTTACAGTACGGGAGTATGGTAGGTGCTTTACAGTATTTGACCTTGACTCCACCTGACATTGCATACTCAATCCATGCTGTTTCTCAGTTTATGCATGCTCCTCCTACTACTCATATGCTTGCTGTCAAGCGTATTTTCAGCTACTTGCAAGGTACTATAGGTCATGGTCTCTTCCTTCATCCTTTCGTTGAAGCCTCCATCATCGTTGCCTACTTTGATGCGGATTGAGTTGGCTGTAAGGACACTTGTCGATCGACTACCGGTTATGCGGTGTACTTTGTACTCAACCTAATTGCCTGGCACTCCAAGAAACAACCCACAGTATCCAAATCCTCCACCGAAGCTGAATACCGTGCTCTTGGCTACATGGTTGCTGAAACAGCTTGCTTGCGTAAGCTTTTATTGGATGTTGGCATCTCCATTACCAGACCCATTCGTCTATATTGTGATACTGTGAGTGCTACCTACATGACTGTCAATCCTGTTTAGCATGATCGGAATGAACATATAGCTGTGGGCTATCATTTTGTTCGTGAACGGGTTGCTCATGGAGATCTTATAGTTCGTTATATCCCTACTGGTTTTCAAATTGCTGATATTTTTACTAAGAGTTTGCCTTCTCATCAATTTTGGTATTTAAAATCCAAGCTATCCATGCATTCTCCCGAACAGCTTGAGGGGGTGTAATAGGAGATACACGAGGGATACAACAACTCTCAGTGTGGGTCCCGCTTTTGCGGGGTTTGGGGACACGAGGGATATAAATGTAAATTTATTTTGTACATATTTTATAAATACAAACCATCGGCTCCCGAGTTGGATGAGCCA
>NCQV01152278.1:2587-14554 GCA_002740545.1 Lophocereus schottii
CTTATATTTATTGCTTCAGAAATGTCTTTATCCTTATCAAAAATCTCAAAAAACAAATTATTCTTGGAATTCCTTTTCTTACCCAAATATATCCTTTTACTATCAAATTCAAAGGAATCTATTCAAATATTCTTTGAAAAGAAATCAGATTCAAATTTTCTTCTTCCATGAAAAAAAATAATACTACAATTCTTCAAGAAACTTTAATTCCCAAAATTATTTCTGGCAAAGAAGAACAAATAGCTTTTCTTCAAACAGAAATTATTCCAGCAAAATATTAAAGAACAGCTTGTTATACAAACGATTCAACAAAAGATTCAAAAATCAAGCATTTATTTGAAGATTATATTTGTTCTGATACCCCAAATGCCTTTTGGGCTAAGAAACAACATATAGTAGAACTACCATATGAAAGAAACTTTGATGAAAGAAATATTCCAATAAAAGCACGTCTTATTCAAATGAATAAAGAGCTTTTAGAATTTTACAAAAAAACATCCAATTCTTGTTAAACAAGAGACTCATCAGATCCTACAAACCTCCTTGGAGCTGTAGAGCCTTCTATGTCTACATTCAAGCAGAAAAGGAACGTAATGTTCCTAATTGGGTCATAAATTACAAACTATTCAACAAAGTTCTTCAATGGATAAGATATTCAATTCCCAATAAAAAAGATTTATTAGGAAGATTATATAAAATATTTTCAAAATTCAAAATAAAATCTGGCTTTTGGCAAATTCAAATTACTGAAAAAGACAGATACCAAACTGCATTCACAGCTCCATTTGGACACCACAAATGGAATGTGGTGCCATCTGAACTCAAAACCACTCCTCCTAAATTTCAACATATACTCAATGATTATTCTAAATTTTTAATAGTTTACATCAATGATGTTCTTATTTATTCAAAATTTTTGGACCAACATTTCAAGCATCTGAAAATATTTTTCAATATCGTGAAAAGAAATGGTTTGTTTGTACTTCAAAAATAACATTATATCAAACAAAAATTCGATTTTTAGGCCATAACATATTTAATGGTTCTATTAAACCCATTCAATGATCCATTAAATTTACAGATGAATTCAAATATGGAAATTAATTTCAAAAGGTTTTGGTTATCTCAATTATGTTGCAGATTTTTCTTACAATTTGCATCTCATTATTTCTAGAATTCAAGAAAATTCATTCGGCACGACCTCATAAGCATGCCCAAATAGTCACATATCTCAAGTGTAAGGTCAATTCACTCTCATGTCTTGGCATGCCAAATTCATATACATTCATGATGGATGTGTCAGACAATAGTTTTAACAAGCAGTATCTTAACCCAAATCCTAAGCAGTTAGCAGGAGTCTAGATTAGACCTCAAATTTATTATTCCACCATTAAAAAATTTTTTTATCTTTTGTTTCATGTATTTCAACATTTAAAGATAATTTATATTTCCTATTAATAAATGATTACATAACTACAAAAGAAGTTTTTTCTTGTCTACAAGCAATACTCTTAGTCTTCAATTTCAAATTCATGAAGAGAGCAATTCCCTTCCTAACTTCCTCTTTAGAGATTTCCTTCAAGCAAAGTAGTTTTGTTTCAATTCCTCTATTCCAAATGACATCCACATCCAAATCAAACCACATTCAAAATTCAAACAATCTCAAAGACATTCAAGAATCCCTCCTATTTTATCTCAAAGATCATACTGATGAGCTCCATTTTACTACATTCAAAGGACTTCAGTACAATGAATATGCCATCTTTATCCGCTATGATCGATGGATTTTAAGATTGTCAACTTCCTTTTATTCATGTTTAAATATACTCAAATTCCACAGATCCCTTATACAAAAGTTCTATGATCATCCAATACTTGTCATGGAATCCACTTGTTACATTCAAACAATCTGCTTTCTTAAGCTATTTATCAGAAATTATTGCCAATCCCTTGAGTGATATATCATCCAATTCATTCAACGAGTCATTCTTGATGCGCACATCTGTCCGTCCGGTGAGCATCAGTTCTTCTACTTTAAGAAGTTACCTCAGTATAGTTTTACTGAGACTCCATTACCAGCAACATGCATTGAAGGCCAGCAGTACAATATATTACATGCGTATTCAAGGCTCTATGACCACTGGGGGATCATTTATAGCAACGCCCCTTGGAATTTTGACACCCAAGCATGCCATTCCAAAAATCAGGCAATAGCTGTCAAGCGTCTGCAACCAATAGGGGACAATATACAGAAAAACCCCTTGAAATTCGACACACAAGCGTGCAAAAATAAAAATCAAGAAGCAGTTGTAAACTTTTTACAAGTTTGTCAGACGTCAACCATTCAAAAGTATCTACGTACAACTGTTCAACATAAGATCAACATCCAGGATGATTCAACAAACATATCCTCTTACTATTTAAATGTCAAAATGCTTATCAAGTTACTGTAGCAATAAATATCATGTACTGTATACTTTACCTTTTGGGCCTATATAAAGGCTCCAAAGTTGCAAGCAACGGAAGAACTCATCTGCCTCTTTCCATTGTACATTACCCATCCCCAATTCTCTCCTTATCCTCTTTCCTGCATCATTGTAACTAATTCACCACATTCAATCAATAGCAGTAAGTTTATTCAACACGTTTTTCCAAATTCATACTTTACGCATGTTTAATTCATTACTTCTTCCATCATTTTTCATTGCTACTTTACTACTTAGGCCCATTCATATTAAACTTTCAAGCCTTACATCTGTTACTGTGCTCAATTAATTACTCTATTCATCCGTTACTTTGTTTAAGCTTTGCACTATTCCTATTTGATTACTCTATTCATGCTTTTGTTGTAATCAATTATTAATCAAGTTTTACTATTAATTAATCAAGTTTTGCAATTTATTTCCCCAACTGGTATCAGAGCCAAGTGTTCAATTAAGTACCTAAGTGTTAACTAAGTGCTAGTCAAGTGTTCAGTCAAGTACCCAAGTGTCTAATCAAGTGTTGAGTCAAAATTAGTTAAGTATTAATTATGTATCTTACATCTCTTATTTTAGTTATGTTTGATTTTACCATCATTCAGCTAGGATAAAATCCTTGTGATTAGTTAAAGGACAGATCAGTTAGCCTAAAGAAAGTTAGTTAACCCTTAATGACACATAAATATCCTTATTAAAGATGGAGATAAGCCGGGCATCTGGCTTGGAAGCTATGCTGGTTAGCAGCGTTGGTCAGCTGTCTGTGAATCCTTAGGGCACCTCTAGTAAGTCCCTTTGTCAGCCTGGTGATTGGTGGTCTCGGCAGTAAAGGGGTTGGAGCGACGCTGGTCCCGGTATGGTCCTGCAGTGCATGGCTGGGTGCCTAGCGGTTTTCTGTCTGAGATAAGTGCATAGTTCTGTGTTATTATGTGTTGGTTAATTTCTTTGGTCTAGTTGATTATCTTGAGACTAATCATTTTAAGACTTTTGTCTAGATCATCACTATTATCATGGCATCTGTATCATCATCTCATTATCATTCCATCAGCATGGCATCATCATCATATAGTTCTCTTTTGCATTCACGTACAATTTCTAATGAAAGTTTAGATTCAAAAGGAAGTTGTTTTACGCAAAATAATTTTCCAAAATCAACCTCTTTTACTACTCAAACCTTTCAAGTTTGAGTTTATCTCAATAAAGAATTTGTCAAGATTATAATTGGTCTCGCCGAGACTAGTTTTTCCCATATTTTTCTAAAGATATGCAACAGTTATTCAAAACTATTTATCATACTTAACTAGCTAAAATCGAAGAAAATATAACTTTCTTTGATTGGCTAAATGATTTCCTTCCAAAATATCAAATTTCTATTCCTAATTAGAATAAATACTTGTGTACCACTAAACGAAAGTTATGGCACAATCTTCTCATAAAGGAAACAACTGTTTCCATTCAATCCTCGTCTTCCTTTCCAAAACAAGAAATTTAAAATACTTATAAAAATTCTCCTTCAAAAATACCCTGCGTGGACAAACCGTCGTGCAGTATTCAACTTGAAAGCTCAGATTCTAGATCTAGCTCATCAGATAATTCAAATCCTATTCAAACCACTAAAGACAATTAGGAGAAAATTCTAACAATTGTTTATGAGAATCCATCAAAGTCAAGGAAATTCCTCAAACTAACACATCACCTTTATTCAATCCTTTTAGCATACCCATTAAAGATCTCCTTCAATTCCTACAAAAGAGTTAGGAAACAAAAATAAAAAAGAAACCAAATTATTTTCAAATATTTTCCATACTCCTGATAAACTGGGGAACCCCACGTTACCAAAACAAACACTTTGTATTCATGAATCATCCTATGACAATCAACCTAAGAATTCAGATCCACAATCCAATTCTTTGGATAAATTAAGTCTTACTTGAATTATCAAAAATAATTCCAAAGAATTTCCAAAAGTAATAACTTCAGTTATCATAAAAACAAATTTAAAAACAGCTGTTTTGGAAACTGAAATGACAAATTCAAAACGAAAAACATCCAAAAAAATGATGTGCCTCAAATATAACAAAACAGGGCACATGGCCAATAAAAAGAAGAAAATTAGGAGTAAATAATCCTAAAATTGAAAGAAAATATTCAAAGTTACCCCTGCTCAATATATTCCTCAAACCATAAATCAAAGAAAATTGAATTCTAACTACAAATTCTTGTCAATCATCAATCACATTAGTTTCAAAAAAATGTATACTGCTCTCAAAGTTTCAAGATACTTTTAAGATAAAAATGATACTCCTGACAAGGATAAAGACTAGAATTGCATCAAGGAAATATTGATTCCATTCCTATATTATGAAGGAACCAAAAAACAACTTCTTAATAGTAATAGAAATCCTTTGCAAAAGTTATCTAATATTTGCAATAAAGAATATTGTTTTCAAAATTCATTCAAGCATATAAAGAAAAAAGATATTCTTGGTATCCCTTTTACTCAAATCTATCTTTCAAACATAAAACAAAATGATTGTTAAATCGGTAATAAGAAGCTTGAAGGTGAAAAACTTTAAGAAGTAATGCTTTTCCTTTTAATTTATGATAATCCTAAAAAAGCCCTTTATGAAATTCAAACATCTGATCCCAAGACCCTTGGTAAAGACATTGCTCTTTGTCCTAAATATAGTGACGTTATTACAAAATATATATCTTAGGAGAAACTGCTCTCTGATATCATCGAGAGGATTGAGGAACTAAAACCAAAACTCAATACTTTCATAAGCTTAAAGGCTTATTACCCAAAGATAAAATTACCAAATCAAGAATACAACCTTTTAGTCTAAAGCAATTGGTCGAAATCTTTGAAGGAAAATGATTAAATCAACTCAAAGACAAAGTTAAAGAATTAAAAATTCATATTGAAAAGCAAAATCTCCTTGAAGAATCAAATTCAATCTGTATTTCTCAACTCTAAGAGCTTGAAAATCGAGTTTCTTCTCTTGAGTCTTCAAAAGCTCCTAATCAATCTCCTCCATCTTCTCCTAAAATAAGTCCAAAAAATAAAAATCATAAATCACTCCTTTTAGTCATTAAGTTTAAGAAATGGTATGTTTCTTTTACTATTATAGCCAAAAATTGCAAACTCCATTCTATCGCTCTGCTAGATAGCGGTGCTGATATGAATTACATTCAAGAGGGTTTAATTCCTTCAAAACATTTTGCAATAACCAAAGAAAAAATGGCTAGTCCTACTAGATCCAAACTTTGAATTAATTATAAGCTTTCAAATGCTTATTGTTTAAGAAATGTTTTTATGCTTGTCAAAAATCTTAAGCAACAAATTATTCTTGGAACTCCCTTCCTTACTCAAATATACTCTTTTACTATCAATTTCAAAGGAAGCAATTCAAATATTCTTCGAAAAGAAATTAGATTCAAATTTGCTTCTCCCGTGAAAATTAAGAATATTGCAATTCTTTAAGAAGTTTCAGTTCTTGAAATTCTTTATACTAAAGAAAAACAAATAGCTTTTCTTCAAATAGAAATCTTTCCAGCCAGTGTTAAAAGGTAATTCGTTATAACAAAAATTCAACAAAAATTCAAATAATCAAGAAATTATTTGAAGAATTTGTCTATACTGCTATTCCATATACCTTTTGGGATAGGAAGCAAAATATGGTAGAATTACCACATAGAAAGGATTTTAGTAAAACAAATATTCCAACAAAACACACGTTATTCTATTAAATAAAGAGCTTTTAGAATTTTGGAAAAAAGAAATTGAATCTTTATTAGACAAAAGGCTTATTAGATTCTCCAAATCTCCTTGGTCTTATGTAGCCTTCTATGTCTACCATCAAGTAGAAAAGGAATGTGGTGTTCCTATATTTGTCATAAATTACAAACCACTCAATAAAGTTCTTCAATGGATAAGATATCCAATTCCCAACAAAAAAGATTTATTAGGAAGAACATTTGATGCAAAAATATTTACAAAATTTGATATGAAATTTTGCTTTTGGAAAATTCGAATTGCTGAAAAAGATGGATATAAAACATCATTCACAGTTCTATTTGGACCCTACGAATGGAATATGAAGCCATTTAAACTCCAAAGTTCTCCTTCTGAATTTCAACAAATTATGTATGATGTACTCAATGATTATTCTGAATTTTCAATAGTTCACACTTATTCAAAAAGTTTGGACCAGCATTTCAAGCATCTGAAAACATTTTCCAATATAATCAAAAGAAATGGTTTATCTCTTTCTATTTCAAAAATAACATTATTTCAAACAAAAATTCAATTTGTAGGCCATAACATATTTAGTGGTTCTATTAAACCCATTCAACAATCCATTAAATTTGCAGATAAATTTACAGATGAATCCAAAGATGAAAATTAATTTCAAAAGATTTTGGTTATCTCAATTACGTTGCAGATTTTTCTTAAAATTTGCAACCCATTATTTCCAAAATTCAAGAAAATTCATCCTACATGGTCCCATAAGCAATACTCAAATAGTCTTACATATGAAGTGTAAGGTCAATTCATTCCCATATTTTGGCGTGCCAAATTCATATGCATTCATGTCAGACAACAATCTTAGCAGAATTAGAATTCTCAAACAGCGTCTTAAACCAAGTCCTAAACAATTAGTAAGGTTCCATAATAGAGTCTGGATGGGATCTCAAATTCATTATTCCACCATTAGAAGAAAATATTTATCTATTTCAAAATTTCAAAATCTTATTTTTGCTCGACGGCAAGCAATATTTTTAGTTTTCAATTTTAAATTCAAAAGGCAAACAATTTCCTTCTTGACTTCCTCTTTAAAGAGTTCCTTCAAGCAAAGTAATTTTGCTTCAATTCCTCTATTCCAGATGTCATTCACATCCAAATTATCCCACAATCAAAATCTAAAAAATCTCAAAGACATTCAAGAACCTCTTTTATTCTATTTCAGGGATCATACTTATGAACTTGATTTCACTACATTCAAAGGGCCTTAATACAATGAATATGCCATTTATATCTATTATGATCAATGGCCATCAAGTTCATGGACTTCCTTTTATTCATATTTAAAGATACTCAAATTTTACCGAGCTCTTTTATAAGAAATCTATGGTCATCCGGTACTCGTCATGATGCCGACTGGCTACATTCAAACACTCTGCTTTTATGTGGTATTCATCATAGATTATTGGCAATCCCTTGATCAGCATATTATCCAATTTATACAGTGAGTTATTTCCAATGTGCACATATGCCCAACTGATGAGCATCAGTTCTTCTACTCTAAGAAATCATCTCAGTATACGTTTATTGAGTAGTAGACTCTATTACCACCAACTTGCATTCAAGATCATCATTGTAGCATATTACTAGAAAATTCAAGACTCTATGACCACCAGGGGACCCTATACAATAATGCCCCTTGAGATTTCAACACGCAAGCCTGCCATTCCAAACATTAAGCAACAACTGTCAAACCTCTGTAACCAATAGGTGACAGTATGTAGAAAAACCGCTTGAAATCCAACACACATGTGTGCAAAAATAAAAATTAAGAGGCAACTGTCAACTTTTTATAAGTTTGTGAGACGTCAAGCATTTAAAATTGTACGCGTACAACTATACAAGATATGATCAATATTCAAGATGATTCAGCAATCTTATCCATTTACTGTTCAAAGGTTAGAGTCCTTGTCGTCTTATTGTAGCATTAATTATTTTGGTACAATGCACTTTACTTTTTGGGCCTATATAAAGGCTCCAAAGTTGTAAGCAATGAGAGAACTCAGAACTCATCTGCCTCTCTCCCATGTACATATCCCTCTTCCCACTTTCTCTCTTAACTTTCGCGTTGTTGTATTGAATCCTCAGAACTCAATAATATCATCAGTAAGTTTATTCAACAACCTTCACTATTCCCAGTTCACGTTTTATGCTTGAGTTCTTTTATGCTTGAGTATCCATTGTTATCCATATATAAGCTTGGCCCATTCATATTAAATTCCAAAGCATTGCACTGTCCATTTATCTATTCATTCGTTGCTTTGTTCAAGCCCTGCGCTATTCCTATTTGTTAGTTTTTATTGTTTTAATCAGTTACTAATTAAGCTTTACTCTTAATTAATCAAGTTTTATTATTAATTAATAACGTTTTTGAAATTTATTTCAAAAATTAAAAATTGCACTCGGTCATTTTAATCAATTATTAATCCACCTTTACTTTTCATTAATCTTGCCCTATTAATCGTATTTTGCAATTTATTAAAAATTGCACTCGGTCCTGTCCCCTACTGGTATCAGAGCCAAGTGTTTAGTCAAGTTACATAAGTGTCTAACCAAGTGTTTAATCAAATTAGTTAAGCATCTTGCTACATGTCCAGTCAAGATTAGTGTTAATTAACTTTTAATCAAATACCTACCCAAGTGTTAATCCCTTAATTAAGTGTTTAATCAAGTGTCTAGTCAAGGACCCAAGTGTTTAGTTAAGTTAACAAAGTGTTAGTTAAATTAGTTAAGTGTCTAATTACTTATCTAGCATCCCTTAATTTATTTTTGTTTAGTCTTATCATCATGCATCTAGGCTAAAATCCTTGTGATTAGTCGAAGGACTAATCAATTAGCTTAAAGAAGGTTAGTTAACCCTTAATAACATATAAATATCCTTATTAAAGACGGAGATAAGCCGGACATCTGGCTTGGAAGCTATGTTGGTCAGCAGCGTTGGTCAGCCACCTGTGAGTCCTTAGGGCACCTCTAGTGAGTCCAGTCGTCAGCTTGATGATTGGTGGTCCAGGCAGTAAAGGGGTTGGAGCAACGGTAGTCCTGGTGTGGTCTGGAGGTGCATGGCTGGGTGCCTAGTGATTTTCTGTCTGAGATAGGTGCATATTTGTGTGTTATTATGTGTTGATTAATTTCTTTAGTCTAATTGGTTATCCTGAGGCCAATCATCTTAAGGCTCTTGTCTAGATCATCCTTATCATGAAATCCATATCATCATCATCATCTCATCATTATGACATCAGCATGATGTCATTATCATCTAGCTTTTCTTTACGTTCATGTATAATTCCTAATGAAAATTTTGATTCAAAAAGAAACTATTTCACACAAAATAATTTTCCTAAATCAACCTCTTTACCAAATCAAACTTTTCAAGTTAATCAAGCTTATCTTACAAAAGAATTTTATAAAGATTATAATCAGTCTTATCGAGACTAGTTCTTTTCTCATTTTTCAGAAGATATGCAGCAATTATTCAAAACTATTTATTATACTCAATTAGCTACAATCGAAGGAAATATACCTTTCTTTGATTGGCTAAATGACTTCCTTTCAGGCCATCATATTTCCATTCCTAATCACAATAAATATTCGTGTGCCACAAAATGAAAATTATGGCACAATCTTCTCACAAAGGAAACAACTATTTCCATTCAATTCTGGTCTTCCTCTCCAAAGTAAGAAGTTCAAAATAGTTTCGAAAATACGCCTTCGAAAGAAGTACTCTGCATGGATAATCCTTCATGCAGTAATCAAACTGAAAGGCTCATACTTTGAATCTAGCTTATCAATAATTTAAATCTTTCTCAAACCACTGAAATAATTTCAATAAAACCTAGTTAGTAGAAAATTCTAACAATTGTTCATTAGAATCCATCAAAATCAAGGAAATTTCTCAAACCAACTCTCCATCTTTATTCAATCTTTTCAGCATACCCATTAAAGAAACTCCTTCAATTCCCACAGAAAATTTAGGAAACAACAATCAAAAAGAAATCGGATTATTTCGGAAAATTTTCCGTGCTCCTGATAAACTAGGAAAACTCACCTCACCAAAACAAACACTTCATATTTATTAATCATCCTATAACAATGAACCTAAGAATCCGAATCCAAAATCCAATTCTTCAGACGAATCAAGTCTTACCCGAAATATTAAAAACAATTCTAGAAAATTTTCAAAAGTAAAAACTCCATCTTTCGTAAAAAGAAATTTTAAAAAAATTATTCTAGAACCCAAAAAGATAAATTCAAAATGAAAAATATCTGAAAAAAATAATATGTCTTAAATATAGCAAAATAGAGCGCATGACCAATAAAAGGAAAAAATTAGGAGTAAATAATTCTAAAATTCGAAAGAAAGTATTCAAAGTTACACTCGCTCAATCAAAGCACTTATATATGCCTCAAAGCACAAATCAAACAAAATCAAATTCTAACTACAAATCCTTGTCAATCTTTAATCAAATTAATTTTAAAAATTGGTATAGTCATACTACTTTAAAAGTTCAAGATATTTTTGAGTTAAAAACAATAGTACTCCTTGATAGCGGTGCAGACTAAAACTGCATCAAGGAAGTATTAATTTCATCCAAATATTATATAAAAACAAAAGAGCAATTTCTTAATATTAACAGAAATCCATTGCAAATTAAATACAAATTATCTAACACTTCTAATAAAGAATATTGTTTTTAAAATTCATTTAAACATATTCAATTAGATATTCATTGGATAAGATAATAGGTTGGTTTGGCTTTCCCATTTTTATATTCAATTAGAGCACTATAAACCTCTAAAGTTAGGCATCTGTGAACTGGAATTTTTGTTGGACCTTCAGAAGATGTAAGAATCCAATAGATCTATTTAAACATGCATTGCTGGAATTTAGTTAATGTTGAGAGAAATGGGAATTTCGGATCTGGAATTTCTATGAACTAAAGTACTATCTTGTATTTCCAGGCTTTGTATACAGTGTCATTTGGAGATAATGAATTTGCTGGGAAACAAATACCACCAACTCCAGATCTGTTGAAAAAATAGATCGTTGTACTCCAAGACTCCCAAATATCATAGGAATAATGATGATAAAAATCGATGCATGCTGCACACCACTTATTGAACCATTTTTCTTGAATGTGAGAACTTATTTTTTCTTAGATATCATAAGGACACTGAAGGTAACTAATTTGTAACTCTAGAAGGAAAATCTTTGGGTTATTAGGTAGGCAGTAGAAAGTACACCAAAATGTGACTTAATTTTTGTATGGAATTCTAGGTTATCAATAACGACTTTACTAGAAGGTATAACCCATTCTAGTAGATATGGAATCTCATTAAGGATTTTCTCCTTTTCTGGCCGGAGGTCGGCTTTGATGATCACCATTGGCGAGTTCTCAAGTTAGATTGTCTACCAGAGAGTTCTTTGATCCCTATACATGTTCAATAGAGAAGGAAAACTGGTTAAGTCATAATTGCCAACACAGGAGTCTCCCTTGCGCTTGCATATTTGATAAATTCTTTTTCACAAAACCAAGAATTCCTTTGTAATCAATTTGAATAAGAAAAGTTTTTAGGGCTAAAAAGTTTAAGAACTTTTCAATTCCCCTTATAACTACAAGGATTTCTTTTTCCATCGTGGGATGATTGCATTCTGCTTTATTAAAGTTTCCACTATAATATTTACAA
>NCQV01152309.1:0-16343 GCA_002740545.1 Lophocereus schottii
GAATGAAAAACCTAACTATGGCCTACTATCAGTCTAATAAAATCCTACCTAACGATAATAATATAAGTGTTAGAATAATGAATATCCCGGCGAAAGGCGGACTCATGCAACATGGGGATTGTTGTTGTTGCTGTTGTTGTTATTACCGTTAGAATAATGAACACAATTATACAGTCTATCAGTTAGATTAGATATGCACACACTTACGCACATTAATGCATGATTTAAGAAAAAAAGACAGTGAACGACTTCTATGTAGAGCCACATAAAATACCTGATTAAAGACAAGCTAACGCTAACAATCTTTGAGGGGATAGGATAAGCCCTGAGCAAAAATATATGGACACAGTTTCCTGCTCAGTCATGTACTCACAATCTATTCAAACAACTGCATTTTTTTGTCCATATAACTTTCATATAATTCAATGTTATTTTCAAACAGCCACACATCCATACATGATTGAACAAGTTAATGTAATATTCATATAATCTAGTTGTTACTTAATATTTGTCACCTTTTTATTGCTATGATAAGTAAGCAGTATCACATACATTCGATGAAGCATATTGTCACCATGCAGACGAGTTTCTTAATCTCGTAAAGTATATACCCTTTATTCCCTTTTAATCATGTCCTTTAACTAATGTTCTCAAATATCTAATTTAGGTTACCGATTTATGATTAATTATTTTAGGGCGTGTTCTTTTTGTTGAGAAATATGGGGTGATAAATAGGTGAAGTTGGTTAAGATTGATAGAAGTGGATTGAAATAGGTTAAAGTGGGCATTTTTTTTGTTGAAGTAGGTTGAAGAGGGTTGAATTTTTTTATATGATGAGTAGAAGTTGGTTAAAATAGTAGAAAGTGAGTTGAAGTTGATTAAAACTGATTGAAATGGGTATTTTTATTAAAATTCATGAAATGGGTTAAAATTAATTGAGATTATTAAATTGGGATTTGCCAGCGAAAAAAACAAGACCTTAATACAACAATCAATAGAAGAGAGAGAGAGCGAGGGATGGAGGGAGGGAGAAAAAGACAAGGGCCCTGTTTTGCAAAGAGCTTTTTGAAGAGTTTTTTGGCCAAAAAGAGCTTATTTGACCAAAATTAGCTTTTTAACCAAGTAAAAAAGTTAATTTGGGTGTTTGATAAAAGTGCTTTTTAAAAGAGCTTTTTGGATCTAAAAATCTAATTTGAAAAGGCTAATTTCATGAGCTTTTTGGAAGAACTTTTGGAAGAATTAGCTTTTTGTCTCACAACTTTATCAGAAACAGCTAATTTTACGAAACAGTTTTTCAGCAAACAGCTAATACAAACAGCTAATAGGTAACAGCTAATACAAACAGCTGATAGCTGTTTGCCAAACAGAGCCAAGTGCTTAAGGAACTGGGTGTCATGAAATCAGCATAATCTTATGATTAACAATTTTCCATTTGTTTGTGAGCTGGGGTCATTTTCGATGGTCATCACTTTTTCCTTTTTTCTTTCTGGGTGACATTTCAATAACAATATGAAGGACTTATTATATATTTGGATTTGGGTGAAGTTCAAGAGGTTTTGACATATTGCCTTCCAGCAAAGTTTTTATGTTCAGAATGAAAAATAGATGCATATATTTAATCCTCATAATTGTAGTTGTGTATTCATTAATTATCAATTGGACCAACATAGTTGACAAAAAGGCTTTTTGTCAGCTTCTAATAAAGGTTTATTCGAAATCACAAATAGACATGGCTAATTATTCTTGTCTAATCGTGCATATATAATTAGAGCTGGGAAATGGGTCGGGTTGGGTCGGCCCATTTAATAAACAGGTCAATTTCGTATCGGTGTTAAAAATAGCCTAAATTTGCCTTAAATTGAAAAATAACATGTTTTCATACTAAACGATCTAATCATATCGACTTCGGATTGAAATCGGTTCTGTTCGGTTCGGGATCAGGTTCAGGTTTCTCTCAGTAACTTCAGGTCGGGTTCGCGTCGTGTTATCGTATCGGGTCAGACATTCCCAACTCTATATATAATATTGTTGTTTATATTGGGCTTTGAGGCACTTCTACATACTTATGTAACCCTAATTCTAGTTATAAATATATGTCTTGCTACCTCTATTAAGGAATGCACCCCAATATTTACACATGCCATTAAAGCCAAAGGAAAACCCTAATCTTTGCCTCCTCTCTCACTGTGCTCTCGTTGTCCCTCTCCTACATTGAAGCTTGCTTCTTCCTCTCGGTTTAGCTTCAATTGCATCACGAACATGGCCAACCTGCCACCACTAAGCTGTTTTGGCCTCACCACAAGCATGGTGGAACCTACTACTCCCTCGCCTACCCATGTTCATGGCATTGACACCCTCTCTGAACCTCTTCCTATACCAACACAGCCGAGTGAACCTATACCCTAACCTGCTGTGTGTCTGCCGCCCCTATACTCCTCTACCAACTCTCAAACCTGTTACCCGTTTTACTTCAACACCTTTCCCCACTATCCACAATGCCCATCCGTCTCTGCCCCTCAACATTCCTCCCTATTCTACTACCGCAAATTCCCTTCCTTTTTCTTCACGATGTTTCCCCAACACCACCCTTGAGTATGGCTCTTCTAGTAGCGCTCTAATCTCTCAATCTCCTGATACACCCATGCAAGATCTCACCTTTGCTTCTTTTCTACAAAACCGTGCAACCCTATCTTCCCTCCTCGCCTCCTAGTGTGACTCTCACTGCCCCTAATATCACTAATCTTGTCACGGTTCAGCTTGCTACTCTTGAGGATTATCTTACTTGGCAAACTCAGTTCACAGTTGTTTTGATTTCTCATGGTTTACTTGGCTTGGTTGATAGTTCTTTCCCTCCTCCTCTTGTCATGATCACTGCCCCCACTGCTTAAGTTCAAACCAATCCCAACTTTATGGATTAGGTTAAGCTTGATCAAAGCATCCGCTCCTAGCTATATGTGACTCTTTCTCCTGAGATTTTGATCGATGTTCATGATTCTTCCTGTTTGGTACTAAATTGTCGTATTTTAAATGTCCCTTTCACCTAATTTTAGCTCGTATGATAATATAATTTTTAGGATTTTTACTTATGTTATTTACTTTTGCAGGTAATAAGTTCAACCAAGTAAGTGTCGTGAAAAGGAGCAAAAAAAGGAACAAAAAAAGAAAAAGACAAGGGCGACGGGTGACCTGTCGGCTGCACAACGGCCGCCGCCACCAGCCAGAAACCCAGCCAGGGGCTGGCGATGGCCTGGCCATTGACAGCACGATAGGTTGTCGACCATGCGAGTTTCCCTGGCTGCCTGCGTGTTGTTTTTGTAGCCCGACTTGATTCCTTTTTAAGGGCCTTGTTCGGGACTTTTTGGGGTTCCTTTGGCAACTTTTAGGGTAGTTTTAGGTTAGACTCTAGCCAATAAAAACCTCAAGTGGAGGAAATAAAGTACGTAGATTAGGATTAATTGGGTTGATTTTGGGATTCAAGCATTGCATATTCAAATTCATCCAAGGAATCCACAAGTTTTCTCATTCCTCTCTCTCTTCTTATTTCATGTTTGTTCTTCTTTCCTCTTGTTTGATCTTGTTAGTTTAGATTATAATTATTTAAATGTTTAGTTTTTATTATGATTTTGTGTTCATTAGTTGTGTTAAGCCATGTTAGATTAGATTAATTTCCATAGTTCATGCTTGTTGAGTTATTTGCTAATTTGGGTTTGTTTTGGGGTTTTTGTATTTTGTTGATGATTAATTTCTGCTAGCTTGGATTGTAATTAGCCTCTTTATGGCTAATTAGTCTGGGATTAGGCCCAAATACACCCAACTTATGCTTAGAACAAAGGGTTTTCTCTCATACCCGTCAAGTGTTCGATGAAATACATGAGAGATCTTTCATCTATATTTTTGGGTGATTGACTTATGCCAAGAAGTGAGGCCAATTAGCTAGTGTGGAAGAGGAGATATCCAGGACTTAGACATAAAAATAGTTCTGATCCTAGTTAGGTTGAAGAGTTGCTAATTTGGTGGCCTAATTAGGCTAACCCCATGAAAATAGGTGGTTAGACTAATTAAACTAGCTCGTAACCCTTGAGAGAGGGCTTGGATGGTTTTCGATGGTGCAACCGACCATCTCTAGTTTTCTAAATACGTTGGATAGGTTAGGACTCATCTGGATTAGTTGGTCCGTCAATTGGCCAAATCATGACTCTAAGCTTCTTTTCTTGTGTTTATTAGCTTAATTTAGCTTGCCTGTCTTTGCCTTTTACTTGGCGTAGATTGAAACACTCAAGCGAATTCTGATACTTAAAACCCAACTTTCAGTGGACGACACCCTGAGTATTCAACAATAAAACCTTGCACTTGGGCTATAAATATTAACACTCGAATTCATCCCATCACTCCCACGTCTTCTCCTGTTTGGCACAAGCTTCAAAAATGGTTCATGCACTCTAGCATGGCATGTGCCCTGGAGCTTAAACGTATGCTTACGAACATTCGCAAGGGTGAATCTTAGTCCAAGGAAGTGTACTTATGTGAGATTAACGCTATAGCTAACAATGTCACCTCTGTTAATGCTTAAACTTGGGCAAGACCAGTACCTTGACTAACATTTCCATGGAGCTCACTTTCGATGACCAATGTCTGCGAATTCGTCTATAGAATAGCGTCTGCAGCTTCTTGATGCAGATGATTCAGGTGTCACCCATCATACCCTCATCACCCATACGCAGTCTTTTTCGGCTTCGGGGTGTCAGTCCCAAAATAGTAACAATAACTCAAGTTCCAACTGAAGTCATGGTAGCAGGCGTAAAAATCATAATCATCGAGGGGGTGGTGGTGGTAATCAGCGCAAATAGGCAGCAGAATAACGCTTCTAACACTCAA
This sequence comes from Lophocereus schottii, assembly GCA_002740545.1. Taxonomy (NCBI): domain Eukaryota; kingdom Viridiplantae; phylum Streptophyta; class Magnoliopsida; order Caryophyllales; family Cactaceae; genus Lophocereus; species Lophocereus schottii. The sequence continues at coordinate 4,876 of NCQV01152309.1, forward strand.
GCGTCCAGCAATCAGACTCGGGGGCATGCTTATAGGTATGTGCAGAAGTGATAGGGTCCCTTAATATTTTGATACTCCACATCATATTGTACTAATCTGGCTTCTATAAGTGCCTCGCATTACTCCAGGATATTACGTTTGCACCCGGCTAACATCACTTGCCAAATTTGCTTTCAATCTAGCCATATTGTTTTACAGTGTCTCATTTTATGTCCAGTGCAGGTCAAACTAATGAATCGCTTTTATTTGCTACATTGTCTCTTAGTGATCCCAAGAAACCATTTGGTACCCTAATTCAGGTGCTTCGTCTCATATGACTTCGTATGATGGTAATTTCATATCTGAATCCCCTTACAATGGTACTACAAAAATAGTTATCTGAAATGGTGCTAAGCTTCCAATTACTCACATTGGCAATTGTGTGCTTTCTACTCCTTCCAAAGAATTGCAGGTATGTTCTATTTTCCCGTGTTTCTCACCTAAAACATAACCTAATTTCAGTTAGCATTTGTTCCATGATAATAATTGTTGTGTACTCTTTGGCACCTTTACTTTTTCTATTCAAGACAAGGAAACGGGGACAATTCTACTTCGAATCAAAAGTAGTGGAGACCTTTATCCTATTTTCAGCCCTTCAACATGTGCTCTTTTCACTCTACATCAAACTGCTAATGTATGGCATCATAGGTTAGGTCATACTAGTTCTAGGATCTTAGATTTGTTTCACTCTAATAAGTCTATTGTTAGGATAGATAAGTTTTGTAAAGATTGTGTTCCTTGTTCTTTGGGTAAATCTACTAGATTGCCGTCTATAGAGGTTGAACATTATTCTGAAATACCATCATTTCTCATTCATACAGACTTATGGCAATCCCCTATTTACTCCAATCATGGTCATAAATATTTCATTCTGTTCGTTGATGATTATTCTCGCCATTCATGGCTATATCCTATGAAGTTCAAATCTTATGCTTTCAAAATCTTTATTCAATTTCAAAAGTTTGTTGAAAATCTTTTTGACACTAAAATTGTTTATGTTTAAAGCATGGCAGCAAAGCATATGACAATACTCCTTTTCTTGATTTTTTGGTCACTCAAGGCATTTATCTTCGCAAGTCTGCTCCACATACTCAACAACACTATGGTGTCATAGAAAGAAAGCATTACCACATAATAGATTGACCATTGTCGTAAGCACAAGGGTAGTCATAGTATAGATAAAAAGATTTGGAACCAAAGTAATCTATCGAGCTTTTTCTATCAGGATACGCGAAGCAAGTAATAAATCAAGGCGTTTTGATTCAACAACTTCAAATTACTAATTCTAAATCAATTAAGGAAAAATGCATAGGAATTCATGTAGTTAATAAAGATGATTAGATCAAAATGATAAACATGTGCTTTTCTCTAATCGGTTAATTTTGACGAATTGCAATCTATCCAAAAATTTGCCTAAACTAAGCAAAAGTCGTTATTTCAAACCAATTTGTCTTAATCCAAGTTGAATATTTTCGATTACACTCTAGTCCTCCCAACATGTAAATCTCTCTTTCGAGTGGACGTTATGTTTGGTTTTATCAAGCAGTCTAACAATCAAATGTCACCTTTCAGTTTTCACTCAATTGTTTCAAGTATGCAAGCAAACTTTGGCCAAAAATTCACTTACAATATGATAATCACTTGATAGAACGAAATCAAATCAATCATAAAACAAGCACAATTCTATTGATTAAAATATGATCCAACTAAGCTTTCACAAACTAACAAATCCCTAGACAAAATAACTACTTGCACATGATTAAAGATTAATCAACTAACTAACAATTTGACGAAATCTGAGAGAAATGGCTTGACAGAGACAGCCTTCGACCAAGAGCTTTAAACCGCCTCAAATCCGAACACACTCAAGATTTCTCACTAAAACAATAATCGAACTAAAAATCCTAACTACAAAGATCAAAATTTTGAGAAAGAAAGTGAACTATGCTATTCTTCCTCTCCTTCTTTGCTATTGAACGATGAGACTTTATAGACAAGTTTGGATGTTTTCAGCCACACAGTCGAAGGAAGACGAAGAAGCAATAATTACACAGCTCACCACGGTCTGTGGCTGGCACCACGGTCCAATCGTAGTTTTGGCTGGAGCCGATTTTCTACTCTTGTCTTACTCCACGGGCGTAGCATCACAAGGGTATCCGTGCGGGAGGTCAAAATATATCCAATGAGGGTCAAATGTTTGGTAAAAATGCCTAAAATCCTGCAAAACACATCAAACAACTATACCCAAGCATAAATCAAGAATATGAGTATAAATAGTAACTTAAAGCACATAATTCTCCTAAAAAATGTGGCAAAATTGCTCTAAAATGATGTATACATTAAGCACTTATCATACACATGGCTCGTACTATGCTCATTGAGGCACATATGCCTTACTCTTTTTGGCATCATGTAGTTCTTACTGGTGTATATGTTATCAATCGATTGCCTACTCCTCTTCTCAATGGTCTTTCTCGATTTCATAAATTGTTTTCGAAATCTCCTGATTACAGCCCTATGAGGGTTTTTAGCACTCAATGTTTTCCCGATTTAACACCTTACACTAAGCATAAACTTCAACCTCGATCTAAATGGTGTGTCTTTGTAGGCTATACCCCCCATTGTAAGGATTATCGTTGTCTTAACTCCATCTCTGGTCATGTCTATATAAGTCGACCTATTGTATTTCATGAATCTGTTTATCCATATAGCTTTCTTACACAGTCTAAACCCAAACCTCCTGCCCAGGTTTATTTTTCATCTTGGCCTCCTACATCCAGCCCATCTACTCGGTCTCTGCCTGCTCCAGCTGCTCTTTGTCCAATCCAACCTATATCTCAACCACTGTCCAGCCTGACCCATCCTGCTATATCAAGCTCTAGCCTAATCCATATGGTTCCTACTGCATCCACCCCTAGTACAGCTCCACTACTCAGCCTGGCCATGTCTTCTTCTGTGTCTTCGGCCCAACCTCATGTGCCATCTGTTTCACACCTTCAGGCCCAATGTAACCCTTTGTCCCAGACTACTACCATGCTTGAGTCAGCTCAGTCTTCACCCTCCTCTCATTTGAGCTCCTCTATACCGCTATCTCCATCCGCCTAACCCATTCCTGATCCATTTCCATATCTCACTCAACCTCGCTCCACTGCTTCTGATCTATTGCAGCAACCCCACAATCACCATACCATGCAAATGCGTTTCAAGCCTAGAATTACAAAATCAAAGTCTATTTTATCTTTGAGTAATTTGTGTGATGATGGCGATCCCACTTCCCTTCCAAAGCTGTAAAGCAGTCTACCTGGCGTTAGGCTATGGCATAGGAATTTAATGCATTTTTACAAAATGTTACTTAGGAGCTTATGCCATAAACTTCCGCTATGAATGTTATTGGTTTTAAGTGGATTTACCAAATGAAATATGCTTTAAATGGGTCTATTAAACGTCGTTATAAGGCTCGCCTTGTGGTTCTTGGGAATAACCAATAAGCAAGTATTGATTACCTTGAAACCTTTAGTCCAGTTGTTAAGTCCTCTACTGTTCACTTAATACTTGCTATTGCCATCACATGTAACTAGCCTATTCGACAACTTGATGTGAAAAATGCATTCCTCCATGGTTAGTTTGTTGAAGAAGTATATATGAAACAACCTCTGGGTTTTGCTCATACCTCTTTTCCACATCATATTTTTCGCCCTAAGAAATCACTATATGGGTTGAACCAGACTCCTGGAGCTTGGTTTCAATGATTTAGCTCATTTCTTCTCTCTAAGGGTTTCATATGCAGCAAAGTGGATTCTTCCATGTTTGTTTATCGTCATCAATCTATTCTCCTTTTTCTCCTTCTCTATGTTGATGACATCCTATTGATTGGTAATAATCCCGCACTCATCCATGCGTTTACTTGCCACATTGTCCACTCATTTTGCCATGAAAGATCTTGGTGATCTCCATTATTTCCTAAGGGTACAAGTGGTACGTACATCCTAGGGTTTGTTTCTTTCTCAACCTAAATATACCTCTAACCTACTGTACCCGTGTGTTTCTCTAACCACACTATCCCTTATGGATGGCTAGTTGCTTGCTGATCCTACTGATTAGCATTGCATGGTTGGTGCATTGTAGTATCTTACTATGCCTAAACCTGATATTGCTTATGTCATACAAGTGGTTTCCCAATTTATACATGCTCCCCGTACATCTCACTTAAATGTTGTCAAGCGTATTTACAGGTATTTGCAGGATACAGCAGATCATAGCTTATTTTTTTGTTACGGATGGCAAGTTGCTTGCTGATCCTATTGATTACCGTTGCATGATTGGTGCATTGTACTATCTTACTATAACTAAACCTGATATTGCTTATGTCGTACATTAGTTTCCCAATTTATACATGCTCCCCGTGCATCTCACTTGAATGTTGTCAAGCGTATTTACAAGTATTTGCAAGGCACAGCGGATCATGGCTTATTTTTCCTTGCTAACTCTCGGCTGGACATTATGGTGGCCTTCTATGACTCAGATTGGGTTGGTTGTCCCAACAGCAGTCTTTCCCCCACTGGTTTTGCTGTATTCTTAGGTTCTAATCTCATCTGCTAGCGCTCTAAGAAACAACTCACCGTGTCCCGCTCTTCGGCTGAGGCTAAATGTCTTGTTGTTGTACACACAGCAGCCAAAATTCAGTGGCTTCACCGACTTCTCTTTGAGTTGGCAGTCTTGTACAAGTGCTATTTGCCTCTTTTGTGATAGCATTTCCGCTATCTATGTTGCTTCCAATCCAGTTCTCCATAATCCCAGCAAGTACATCGAGGTAGACCACCACTTTGTTTGTGAAATGGTCACTAACCGACATCTTCAAGTTTAGTTCATCCCTACTCAGTCCCAGGTCGCTGACGTTTTCACCAAAGGCTTGCCTTCACAGATGTTTCATCAATTGAAGGCTAATCTCTATGGGGTTTCACCCCGTACAGATTGAGGGGGTGTAATAGTGTATATATAATAATGTTGTTTATATTAGGCCTTGTGGCACTTCTATGTACTTATGTAACCCTAATTCTAGTTATAAATATATGTCTTGCTAACTCTATTGAGGTAGGCACCCCAATATTTGCACATTGTTTTCCATAAGACACGATCGGTTGATACCAACTTATTTTATTGTTTCTCTTTTAGCTAGTAGTAATAGGCAATCTTACAACTTATTTGCATGAAGCTGATTTTTTCATACATCTGCTACATGATCTATATGTTTATCTTGCAGAAAAACAATGCATTTGATGTGTTCACAAAGGTGCTCGTGCACCTTTGTGTTTTTCAATTTTTCATTCACGAATGCTTCTTACAATTTGTACATACATAGCCACACCCCATGGCGGCCCTATCTTGGGTCCAAGCTATTTTACACTTTGATTAAATATAGGAAATCTACCAAGAATAGGAAATCTACCAAGATTGAGATAAAATCTAGATAAAATCTATCCTAAGACTCCCCTTCAAGTTGGAGTATTCAATTTATAATGCCCAACTTGCCCTTCAAGAATTAAAATTGAGCTTTACCAACTACTTTGGTGAAGATGTCAGCAGGTTCTTGTTTCGTATGAACGTGAGAGATAGTAAGAAGACCAGCGGCAAGTTTTTTGTGAACAAAGTGACAATTAAGTTTAATGTGTTTTGTGCGCTCATGAAAGACTGGATTGTGTGCGATATGCAATGTCGCTTGACTATCACAAAAGAGCTGGATAGGGGGGAAAATGCCCAGGGATGCTAGGAAAGATCGTATCCAAATCAATTCACTTGCTGCAAAGGCCATGGATCTGTATTCGGCTTTAGCTGATGAGCGAGAAACTATACCCTGCTCTTGCTTCTCCAGGAGATAGGTGATCCACCAAGCATGTCAAAATAACTGATGAGTGATTTGCGAGATAGAGGACATGCCCCCTAATTAAAATCACAATATCCTACAATATATAGATTGCTGTCTGCGCACAATAGAATCCCTTGGCCAGCAGTTCCTTTCAAGTAACATAGCACACGTCTTACAGCATCCATGTGCTCCTATCTGGGAGCTTGCATGAATTATGATAAAATATGAACTGCATAGGTGAGATTAGGCCGGGTTATAGTAAGGTAGATTACCTTTCAATGAGTCTGTGATGTCTGCTAGGATCTACCAGTGCCAATGCAAGTTTATGATTTTCCTCTATAGGAAAATCGATAGGTTTTGCTCCCAAAAGACCACATTCATCAATAATTTCCAATGCTTCAAACCATACTCACATAGTGTTTGAAGAGAGCTTGGCGAAACATTGTCTTGGAGCCTGGCGGAGTCCATATAGGGACTCCTTGAGATGACAAACCTTGTCCTCATCGTTGCATTGGAAACCTAGGGGCAATTTCATATAAACTTCTTCTTCCAAATCTCCGTGCAAGAAAGCGTTATTAACATCTAATTGGTGCAAGTCCCATTGTTTGGCAATCGCCAATGTTAGAAAACAGCAAACACTTGTCATCTTCACTATTGGTGCGAAAATTTCATTGTAGGCGAACCCTTCAACTTGGTGATCACCTCGAATTACTAAACGGGCCTTGTATCGCTCAATGGCTCCATCGGACTTGTACTTGACTCGATAAACCCACTTGCAACCAATGGGTTTCTTTCCTAGAGGTAGTGTTTCAATGATCCAAGTACGATTCTTTTCCAAGGCACTAATATCTTCTGCCATAGCTTGCCTCCACCATTCATCCTGGACCACCTCATAATAAAATCTAGGCTCCACAACTTAAGTAGTAGTAGCTAAGAAATTTTGGTGAAAGGAAGAAAATTTTGTACATGTGACATAATTCTTTAATGGATAATATGTACCTGAGGATCCCTTTTGGCATGGTGTAGTAGTAGGAAGGGGTTTTATAGATCGAGTGTTGTAGCAGACAAAATTATTAAGATGGGCTGGTGGTCTGTGCATTCGCTAGGCTCGTCCAGGTTTGTCAGCTTCTGGTCTGGGTCTTTCTATTGTAGGTTCTGTTACACCATTGCCATCAATGGGCTCTTGGCCCACTTGTTCACCTTCCTATCTTGAGCTGGGCTCTGGGTCAATGCTCTTGGTAATGGCCTTTCAGCCCACATTTTCACCAGCTCCTCCAGCGCTACTCCCTGGCCCAGCACCAGCACTTTCTCTCCCTCTTTCTTCGGACTAGGCCCTGAACATTGCAATTTGGGCTTCTTCCTTTTCATTGCTTTCGGCCAACAATTCTACATGCCCATAGTTCAATAATTTGTCCACTGAGCAATGGCCTTCAATTTTGGTTGGATTTCTATCATTTTCTTCCTTGAACGGAAATACGTCTTCATGAAACATAACATCTCAACTGTCAAAATACTCATTTGTATCCAAGTCATGTAGTCGTCATGCCTTCTTTGCATAAGGACGTCCCACGAAGATGCACTTCCTACTCCGTAAGGTAAATTTATCTTTGTCCTTTGGCACGTATTCGAGCATAACGCAAACTCCCAAAAGTTCTAATATGACCATATGAAGGTTTCTGACTGAAGAGTACCTTATATAGAGTCTTTCCGTTTAAGAGTTTGGTTGGCGCTCTATTAATCAAATGGGCCACTGTTAACACACATTCTCCCCAAGAGGTTAAAGTTAGATTGGCTTGAAACCGCAAAGTCCTAGCCATATTTAGAATCTGTCAGTGCTTGCGCTCTACTCTTTCATTTTGTTGAGGAGTATCTACACAACTAGTTTGGTGTATAATTCCTCTTTCATGATAAAAACTTTTCAGTGGCTGGGATTTAAATTCATGCCCATTATCCGTCCTAACCACCTTGACTTGCTTGCTAAATTATGTTTTGGCCATGGAAATGAATTCTCTTAAAAACATTCCTGACTCAGCTTTTTCTCTCATTAAATACAACCACACTCCCCTACTAGCATCGTCAACCAAGGTTAGGAAGTAATAAGCTCCACATGAAGAGGGCACTTGATATGGTCCCCAAATATCGCAGTGAACAATTTCAAATAAATCATGGGCTTTGTTTTCACTAGTATGAAATTGGCTTCTGGTTTGTTTAGCACGAAAGCAAATATCACACATATCAATTTTCTTCCTAACATAATCCGAAAAACCTAATTTTTTTGCAAAGAAAGACATGACTTCACTTGAAGGATGACCCATTCGGTTGTGCCAAAGTTCACTCATTCGTACTGCGTTAATTTGAATCTTCAATGGTGTCTTCTCGTAGTAATAGACCCCATCCTTTTGCTTGCCCGCACCAATCAACATCCTCGAAGTAAGGTCCTGTAAAACACAACAATCATCAAAGAACGTCACACTACAATTTAAATCCTTGGTGATCTTTGCAATAGAGATTACAACTCAAATTAGACACAAATAACACTTTATTTAGTTTTAGATGGTCTCCTAAAACCATGTTGCCTTACTTGGTTGACACGGTTTGAGTTTCGTTAGGAAGCTCAATATATACAGGCCTTGTGAGTTGCATCTTCTCCAACAACTTCTCATCACCTATCATGTGTATTGATGCTCCACTGTCAAGCATCCAATTTCCTTTACCTATGAGTTTTTCAACCCCATTTTTTGGCATGTCTAGAAGGCTCATCAATCGCTGCATCTGTTATGTAGTTATTCCAGGAATATTGACCTATGCAGGCTCGGTAATTGTTGCGATCACGTCTAATGTGGGCGCTGTACTGGCAGTGATAACTGTGTGGGCTGTTTCTCTTCCTCCAACTCTTCCTTGGCTTCCTCTGTAGCCGCGTTTCCCCTCTGTTGCGTCCTCGTGACCCCATCCGAGTGGATAGCCAATTATTTCGAAACAACATGTTTCTTTATGAACGAACTTGCCACAATGTTCGTAAGTTGATCCTTGGTTGTCACAACATTCCTTCCAGAAACAGCAAAGGCTATGGTGTTCTGGGCTTTATCACCTCTATTAATCATGAAGTGTTTGTGGTTCTCCTCTTGATGCACTATGTTGAATATCTTGTCTAGAGTTGGCAGTGGTTCGGTAGCAAGTATTTGGCCCCATATGCTTGAGTATTTTTCATCATTCAAACCCATCAAAAATTGATGGGCTTTCTCTTCATCCACCATCTTCATGAGTTTGCCGCCAATATCACACTCACACTTGCTGCACGTACAGCATGAAAATCTGACTTGGTTCTCTAGCTCACTCCATAATCCCATAAGCTTTGAATAGAACTCTACAATCTCCAATCCACGTTGCTTACATTCGGCTAGCTGGGTTTTGAGTTGGTGTATTTTCAGGGCATTAGAAACTGTGTAACATTTTTAAGGTTCACGCACATAAGTTCTGCAGTTTCAACATAGGCAATACTTGTTCGAAGCTTTGGGTTGATGACATTAAGTATCCAGGAGCAAATCATGGAATTTGTCATCTCCTATGGTTGTAACTCCAAAGGATCGTCTCCTTCCTTCAAAGTCGGTTTCTTTAGGGTTCCTTCTATGAATCCTAATTTGTTTTTGGCTTTTAAAGCGGTTGCAACCATCTTCTCCACAAATCATAGTCCCTACCATCGAATCCAGGTCCTTCTAAGGGATATAAATAATGTGGAGAGTGACTTTCGATCACAAATTTTTTTACCTGCCATGGTTGACTTTTAGGACTATGATTTGGGATTTAGATAGGAGCTTTCAAGGCTCTGATACCATGTAGAAAAACAATATATTTGATGTGTTCGCAAGGGTGCTCGTGCACCTTTGTGGTTTTCTATTTTTGATTCATGAATACTTCTTGCAATTTAATTATACATACATAGCCACACCCCACGGCTGCCCTATCTTGGATTCCAAGCTATTTTACTCTTTGATCAAATACAGGAAATCTACGAAGAGTAAGAAATCTCCCAAGATTGAGATAAAATCTAGATAAAGTCTATCCTAACACATCTCAATTTTATTTTGATGATATTTTTTAAGTTGTCATTGCATGCATAAAACAATATGTTTTTAGTAGTTTAACTTTACATATTTTCCTTTGTTTATTAACTACAGAACTCATAGTTATAACTAATCGTTGTAACTAATCCTATGTTGTTATCTTATTTAAAATAAATATAAGTACAAATATTCAGTTTAAGTCGAAAACTCTGAATTTTAAGGATACGAGGGGCTCCCAGCAAAGAAATTATTTAATCAGGTGAAAGACCATACCATACATATGGTCACCAGCTACAAAATTAAATACCACTCCATTATTTAACACAATTATTTTCGAGAAAAATACAATGATTTGTCCAAGAAGCCAAAAGGGGGAGGGGGCGGATATTGAACACCCACCACCCACAAAAAAAAAATATCGCTTCATTACTTAACGCAATTATTTTCGAGAAAAATGCAATAATCTATCCAAGAAGCCAAAAAGGGGTGATATTGAACACCCACCACAAAAAAATGGGCCAAAACTTTGTGACATTATTTGATTCTAATAAGTCTTGCATGAGACCGTCTCATACAAGTTAAGATTTTTATGGTGATTATTAATGATTAATTGAAATAACTAATAGTTTAGTTATGGGTCACTATTATCACAGTCACACTTAAATAAATTATTAGTTACCCCTATATTTAAAAGGTATTTTAAAACAGATTATTAATCATCACAGAACTTTAAAAAAGTCATCCCTAAGAAAATCACTCTCATAATAACCTTTATCTAAGACAACCTTACTAAAAAAATTTTATATTTGATTCATATTTATTTGAAAGTCCACTTATCATTATTCAAAAAGTTTGGGACTTCACTTTAGGAGTCTAAATTCAGTTCAGTTTCAAATCCGTGGACTTTAAATTGACACTTTCTTTATTTTTGGTGATTGGTTTAGGTTTTGTGGCCAACAAATTTATCCTTTTAATTAATGGGGATGAATATATTAATTAGCCATGATTTAATTATTTGCAAATATTAGTTTAATATTTGAGGTTTGACGTGCTACCTGGCGTCATCAACCGGGGGTGAGTCACGCTGTACGCGAGCCATCTTGCGTGTCGTCAATCGTGCAATCACTTTGCACGCCATGTCATTTTGTAGTGAACTTTTCAAAAACCCCCTGTTCTGTCTCCAATGAGCTTGGTTTGTCCAATGCCCATGGGTTGAAGTTCTTCTAAGAATAATTGGGACACCATTGCTCAAGAAAATCAATCCAAGCACCGCAAATATCCTTTAAATTTAAAGCATGAATGTTACGAGTGAGATGCAATAATTTAATGGTAATATGTGGGATGTTGGAATTCTAACTTGAGATCTCTCGCTCAAAAAGGTTCAGATATTCTGTTCACAAGCCAACTCAGCCAAAAGTTAGGTTTTCAACTCAATCCTTTTTAATTGTTTTGCATGCATATTCTAAAAGTGTTGGAACTTTTATGGGCCTGTACATTTCAGCTTT
>NCQV01152323.1:0-10232 GCA_002740545.1 Lophocereus schottii
AAACCTGTATATGCTTTCGCTGCTTTGACCTATTGAGATGTATGCCTTGCAAGGTCGATCGAGGTGTTAGGGTTACATTCCAGTTCTTTTAATTGAATCTGTTAGTTTGTAATAATCTATGTTGTGTTCTCTTTTTCGTGAATGATTCCAGTAATTTGTAATCTTTTTAAAGTTTTTCCTTTTAAATTTTAGTAAAGATCCGATCTTGTACTTCTTGTAATGCGTAGGATAATAAATCTAGGGTTAGGGTTTTGATTTCCCTCCCTTTTTTAGCGTTTACTTTTTTGGGGGCACCAATTTTGTTAATGGAGATGGAGAGTTCTCGTCGACCGCCGTTCAATAGATCAGGAGAAATGGGCATGAAAAAGGCGAGGTTAAGCGATGACCCTTCTCAAGGGGTATTACAGCAGTATATGCAGCATCAGGAGTTGATCAATCAGTATAAGACTGCCCTAGCTGAGTTAACATTCAATTCGAAGCCCATTATTACGAACTTGACAATTATTGCAGGGGAGAATTTGCAGGCTGCCAAAGCCATTGCGGCCACCATCTGTTCTAACATTCTTGAGGTGAAGAATCTGAATTCGGCTCAAAGTTTCATTGCTTTCTTATTCTATGTATTTGTATTGTAATGGTTGCCTAAATAGTATGTTGAATTGCAGCAGTAGTTGCTAGGCCAATAGATACTTGATTGTACAGAGGGTAGTGCTGGTGATGATTATATGGGTTACATACTGTCTGTTCTTTGTCAATTCAATTGTTGTAAAAAGGAAAAGAAAAGGATTAATGAATCAGCAGTGTTTCTGAACTATGTGGCGGTCTTCCAACAAGCGCAATTCAATTATGATTCAATTGTATGCCAAATACCATTGAAGTGAATCGTAAATATGATGAGACCCCAACAATCTGTCTTCGCAGTGATTAAATGGGATAGATGTATGGCTGCCTATGAAATGATTCAATGATGATGCATTTTTATCTTTATTGATTATTGATTGAACCAGCAAAGCAATGCCATTTTCATTATGTTGTTAGTTGTTACTACTGGTGGAAGTCAGCTGGAATTGTCCTGTTCTTTAAAGTGAACGACTTATGCCATCATTAGGACATTGCTGAGTGCAAGAATGTCAAAATTTGTCAATTTTCATCTTTACAACAATTTGGGTTTGCTGCTTACTCCACTAATCATATGGGGTTTACATGATCTCCAAGACATTCTGTCCGCATCTTGTTAACAATATTGTTCCAAAGATTAAAAGTGATGTATGCATCTTGTTTGTTGAACAGCAAGGGTTATTTTCAGAATGGTGATGGTGACAGTTCCATCTTGTTAGATATTGGAATATGATTTCACAGGACTTGATGTTACTCCTTAACATGGTACCCTATGTTAAGTGGGTACCAATTGTTGTGGGTGTAAATCAAGAAGCTCCAGCTGCTCTACCTAAGCTTGAGGATTTCTCATAAAGCCAGTGTAGACTGTCAAATAGATTATCAACTTGTGGCGTGTGGGCTACAGAGATCTATTTAGATGCTAAATGTGTTGGAATTTGTATTATGCTTGACATCTCTTACATGGCCAAGTCTACATCTAGTCTTGGTCAATCTGTAAACTAAGTGTTGTACTTTCTCTTTATCACTCATATGCCCTTCAAGCTCTGGGTATCTGCTAGCTGATCGTTAATTATTGTAAGCATTTTTCTCTTACTTCTGGCCGTGCCTGATGTAATTTTGATTCTACAAGATGGATCATTTAGGAGTGTTGTAGATGGTTTTAATGTCATGGTGGTTACAAGGAGTTTTAGCTTGGAGTCTTGGATGTGTGAATTAGCTACTTTGTGTATTCAAATCTTGGGATACTAGGGTTTGGCCTACATATTCTTCCTCTGGGGTTAAAGAATTAGAAAGCACTTCACATGGAATGTGCAAGTGTCACCAATTGAGTAGTGCTACAGGGAGCTGGTAGATGGTCAACATCTAATGGGTTTCATTCTGCAGAATTGCTCCAGTAGCTGCTTTGGAGCCCTAACGTACACAGTTTAATTGATGTCAGACATGACATGTGGAGTACAGTAATGGGGTTGAGGAGGTGATTCAAGGTTTTAGATTTAGATTCTCAAGGGCTGCCTTTTTTGTCTTGATAATTCTTGCATAGTCCTTGGTTCTCCTATTACTATTACAATAATTTCTACTATGTGTATCTATCTTTATTTTGTTTTAGTATCAACATTTTTCTGGATTTGCAGGTACCTAGTGAACAGAAGCTGCCATCACTTTACCTCCTAGATAGCATTGTCAAGAATATTGGTAGGGATTATATCAAGTGTTTTGCAGCAAGATTACCTGAGGTTAGAATCTGACAGCATGTAGTACTATTGTCTCACTTGATTATGCCTCTTTGTGATCAACGTTTAAAATCCTGAGCACTTGTGAGTATTTTTTTAGTTGGGGGAGGGGGGAAGGGGGTGAATTCCTTTCGTTTATTCATTTTCCCCCCACCTTTAGAATTCGATCAATTTGTACTANNNNGAAAAGTTGGCGACTTTTTCAGCATAACAAATTTTGGTGGTATCCAGATATTGATCACAAAGACTTTAAGAAGGCATGTTATGCCTTGAAGAATATCTTTACTGTTATGGCAATATACATAAGTGTAGCTTGCTCTCCTAACTCCTAAAAGATGAGTTTGCTTATTGGGTGTTAGGAATGTCTTATTGGGTGTTAGGAATGTTATTGTCTCCTGTCAACATTGCCATTGTTGATTCAGTGTCTTTTTCCCTTCAATATATGCATATAGTAAACCTGTATTTTTCTTTGCCTGGTGGCATTACTAGTTTATAAGGGAATAGTGTCTTGTTGCTTTTGATGGATTTGTTTATTTCCTTTTCATCAGCGTATATGTATATGTTCTGATGCCCTTGGATTGTCCAGGTGTTCTGTAAAGCATATAGGCAGGTGAACCCTTCAATTCATCGTGGCATGCGACATCTTTTTGGGACTTGGAGGGGAGTTTTCCCTCCTCAAACGCTGCAGGTTATTGAGAAGGAACTTGGATTTCAAGCTGCTGCCAATGGTCCATCGTCTGGCTCTGCTACATCTAAGGCTGATCCACAGTCTCAACGACAGCCACACAGTATTCACGTAAATCCGAAGTACTTGGAGGCTAGAGAGCGGCTTCAGCAGTCAAATAAGGTAGAATATCTGACTGTTGATCATTAAAGTCGTACTATGGGGGCACATTGCTGTTGATAAATATGCCAAAATCACATGTTCGCAAGTCTTGTATTTTATCCTATTTTATTGAAAAACGATTATAAACATCATATCTAAAGATATAGATAAAAAGGAACTGCCAGGAGTTAAAGTGATCATAGGTTCTAAGCATGGCAAAAATATTTAGTTTGACAGTGGCATGATGTAGTAGTTAAATACAAAATGATTTTTGCAGGAATCCGAATTGTTGGCGAATGGTCTCTATTAATTAGAGGCAAAAGAAATTTCTTCTGTGAAACACGTGATATCTGTATTATCTTGGGCTCTCTAATGTGCGTACAATAGCTCTAGATATTTGGTTCATTGATGTTGACTAGTGGCATAGGTAATTATTGGATATGCATTTTGAAGTAGGATATCAGATCTTTGGTATTTTATTCTTTGATGTTGACTAGTGGCTTAAACCTGATGGTCACATGGAAGTAGGATCTCTTACCTTGGTAAATGTTTTTCATCTTGGATGTTTCATTCTCTACTGCTGAAAAATTTTCTAATTCTGGTTTTCGGTCTTCTGGCCCAGAGATTGCTTAATTCTTCAAAATAGGTTACTAGATTGATTTACTAATTGATTTTTTTTTAAAGTAGCAACTTGACCGTCTTATCTGCTCGTACACTCGAACACTCTTGCAATATAGGTCCAACAAAAACAGCCTCTCTGCAATTCAGTTCAAGGGTATGGCTGCATAAATCTGACCCCTTGTCTTTGTCTCAGCAGGTTGAGCATTGGTTTGGTTTATCCGTGACTCGATTTGAGTGTTACTACCATGTATTACTGCAGTGTCCAGAAAATTTCTCTGAATCAAATCACGACCACTTTATGTTGATACCCTCCTGAGATTAAAAAGGAGGGAGCTGCTTTTGAAAGTCTGTCTATGGTCAATAGAGCACTTTGATGCATCATTGATCAAGTTGTGTAGAACTAGGTCCTAACTTTTTGTCTATATTATTCTGCTAATGTAGCCTCAAGGAACGAATATTGGTAGAGCAGATGTTGAATCTTCTGAAGATGTGGGAGTCCCAGATAGAACAGCTAGTGGTGTGACCGAAAGGCCATGGTCAAATCCAGCTGTGAAGATGCAGGTATGAGCTCTGTTCATTTCCTACTGTCTGTTGGACTTATAAATTATTTCACATGCTGATTATTTTTCATTTTTCTTTTTGATTGGGGTTACTGTGTTAAGACTTTTCGTCCTCAAAGAGAAGCACTGAGAGAATCCAGTCTTCAGAAGCAAGGAGGTGGAGGATATGGAAATAATGATTTTGCTTCTCATCTGGCAAGACCTTCGAGAGCATTAGTTGGTAAACCCAGTCAGACGCTTGTTCGACAGGGTTACAGTCAACGATGGCTTGGTGCTACTGGAGATGTGGAGGAGTCAAGGAATGAATATGATGTTAAACGTGGGATTTCAAATTATACAGCTCCTAGATTAGCAGGTGTTCATATTCCCTCAATGCAGAGCTCCCCAAGAAAAAGAAGCAGTGCTGAGATCTCCTCGAGCTGGAAGAACTCTGAAGAAGAGGAGTACATATGGGATGACTTGGGAACTGGGGTAAAAGATCCATATACTGTATCTGGTGCTGCATGCAAAGAGATCCATTCATCTGATGGTCTGGAGAATTCGGTGAGTAATATCAAGAAGTAATAATTCACAGTAATGAATTTCAATTCTCCATGCTCTGCGAATGAACTTTATGCTTGACTCTGGAATATGATTAGAGTTAAATGGATTTGGTGGATGCGAAATCATAGCATTTTGTGCGAGTATGCTGTTTCTGAGTCCTTGCTTGATTATTATGTTGGGCCACATTTCTTGTATTTAGTATACTTCATTGGCAACTTTAAGTCAAATGTCTTTTTCCCCCACGAGAATCTTGTCTAGGAGCATAGCCTTTAGCCTTGTGGGAGTGGTATTTCCTTATCCAAAACAACCTTGCTGGAAGGTATTTTTTTTTCCATGAATAAGTATCATGCAATCATTTACTTGTCTCATTTAAGGATACTTAACTTTAGAGCATTTGGGGTCTTGGGGAAAAAAGTGGTGAGTTTTGATGTCCTACTGTTACCCTTGGCTCCATGATGTATACATTTGCTAATATGTGCTGAATCTGCTGATGAAGCGTGGATCATCAAAATGCCATCCTTTTCGGTGGTTAAGTTATCCAGTTGTCACTCTAGTTTCAGCGCCAATGGATCTGTGTGAGACCTGAATGAATTGTTGGCATATCTAGACTTCATGTATTTGAAATATATTATCATTATTTCAATAAACTTTTTGGAAGTTCTCTCTTGGGCTTATCGAAAGTAACTCTGTTTTGATTTTTTTTGTAAACTTTGCATTATTTTCTAATCCCTTTCACTTTTTGATAGTTTGTCACTATAAATCATGCCCATATGTGACGATTATCTCCAATGGATGGTGCATATCATATTTCTTCCTTGCTTTTTAGCTTGGAGAAATTGTATTTAAGAAGGCTAATAGAATTGTATCCTTGCCTGTGATTGTACTTATTTCTGCAAGTACTAAGATAGTTAATCCAAGAGTCAATGCTAATGTCTTCTTCACTTTGGGTAACACTCCACAGGAGCATGGTAGCCATCTTCCAAAGTGGCAAAGGCAGGCTGAAGTCAGGTCCAGTTTTGAGAGAGAGACCTCTGCTGATGCCCTTTCCTCTGAACAGAAAGAGCAAGTAGCTGGTGGACATTCATCTCCATGGAAGATGCATGAGCCTTACCAAGTTGATAATCCACGACCTTTGATGCAGCAAGTGGGCACCCGTTCAGTGCCTAGTTTTGGTTTTCCGACTGCTGTTTCAGGGACCGCGGGATCTATGGGACAACGCCATTCTTCTCCTGGAGAATCTCCGGTGCACCAACGTTCACCTTCTCCTTCATTGTCTAAGCGGGATCCTCGTCAGCAGTTTGCTGAGAAAGGTCACATAAAATCCCATTCCTTGGGGCGTTCTGACCCTAGAACTGCTTCGTTATCTGGGAAGGCAACCGTGGAGCTTCGTGATAAAAGTTCACAGAACTCTATGCCTGCCCGGGATCCCAATCTTCAATCAGGTAATTTGCAGTAACTGCTATGCGAGTCTAATGAGAACGTCTTCAAAACTACTGTCTTTTCAATGAGGGCAATGTGTTCCAATTTTGGAGCAGCTTAACCATGGACTATTCATAGACTGAAGCTAAACTTTCTCGCATTGTCCAGAAAGCACAGCAGCTGCTCAGTTCTTCATCTTTGACGGAATGGACTACTAAATTGTCTAAATTCTCTTGCTGCAGGCTCACCAGGACAGTCCAACGTAAGTTCTTTATTGGCTGCTGTAATGAAAACTGGTTTACTCTCTGGTAGTTCAGTTTCTGAACAGCACAGTATTGAAGCTCCTGCAACCGCTGTGATAACTTCACAAGCAACGATTACCAGTCCCAAGGTTGCTTTAACATCATCAGGTCTGCCTCAAATTCCTCCTTCCTTACGTCAGATAAAAGCAGAAAAGCCACCTCTGCCTCCTGGTTCTCCATCCTCGCCATCACCTATGAGCAATGCCCCTGCACAAACTTCTGATGTGGCAACCAACCCAAACCAGCTTTCCAGCCTCTTTAGCTCTTTGCTGGCGAAGGGCTTGATATCTTCTTCCAAAACTGAGCCAATGCCTTCAGCCTCTGTGCAATCTGATGACCAAGTTAAAGAGAAAAGTCCTTCTGTGGCTACTGAAGGTCCTATTGGAGTTGAATCTTCTCCCAAAACCTCAGCTGTTCTCCAGGCAGCTAATGATAAGCCTGCTTTCTCTGAACTTACTGGAAAGAAGTCTGGCACTTCTGCTCAAAGCATGAAGGTTGAGATTGAAAATCTCATAGGATTTGAATTCAGGCCACCTGTTCTTCGGCAGTTGCATTCAGAGGTGATAGACAGATTGACTGATGATGTGCCGCACAGGTGTGCTGCTTGTGGTTTTCGGTTTAAGCTGAAAGAACAGCTTGAGAGACACACGGAGTTGCATGCTTTCAGAAATTCTATACCTAGCAGCTTGAATAGGCCGTCAAGACGATGGTATTTAAATTCTGCCGACTGGGTTGGTGGGAAGGCTGGATTTCCATTTGGTTACAGCTCCACCAGTTTCACAGAGGGTTCCAGTGACACAGCAGATGCGAATGAGAAAGTGGTTCCTGCAGATGAAAGTCAATGTGTTTGTCTTTTGTGTGGTGAGCTTTTTGAAGATTTCTACAGTCCAGAAAGGGATGAATGGATGTTCAAAGGGGCAGTTTATGTGTCTATCCCATCTGGAAGCAACGAGAGAGGTCTCTCCGGTGAGAGTGGTTCACATGATTTGATTGTGCATGCCAGATGTTCGTCAGAGGATTCAGTCAGACAGTTGGGATTGGGACAATGATATTAAAATGGTAAGGTTTGACGTTTAAAATATGTTGAAAAGTGATCTATGCATAACTCCATTGTAGAGTTTAAGAAGGCAGTTGGGGTGAAAGAATCCAAGTACTAACATATTTCACTTTTACACAGAATTCTGCCAAACGACCTGCATTTACAATATGTCACTTCTCTAGATGTCGAAACAAGAGCATCTGACCTTTTTAAATTTCCCGTTGTTCTCTTAACTCTATAAGTTCTTACCCATAAACTCCCAGATAGTCTTATGTTTGTTGTATACAGTTGTAGTTTCTTGCTGCTTGAATGCTAGTTTTGAGATGCCTTTGCTTCATTGTGAAATACTTCACTGGCATGGCAGGAGAACGCCGGTTAATTTTCACAGGCAACCATATCTGCTGCAACTCATGAGGGTAGTCGGGAGGTGGCCGTAGTTACTCAGGGAAGCTGGTGGCAAAGATCCAGTTTGTACTCCTTGAAAGCCTTTGACCATATCGATATGCTATGCATGTTGCAGAGTAAGCTTCCGTAGTGGGGCTCTAAAGGGCAAACGCACCCTGTTCTGCCTCCCTTTCTCTGTCTTCGTCTTCTCTTTCTGTTATCAGCTGGTTTTGACTGTAAGAATTTGAGCCCATGTATATACAAGTCAGATAACGCGCGCTTCTCACCCAGTTCATCTCAGTTATGAAACATTCGATGCTACGAATTTTCCAGTACTTGATACTAGAAAAGTTTTGGACAAGGCTTCAGTTCAATCTCAACGCAGCCTTTGGAATAAATCGGATGTGAATGTAGTAGTTAATATTACTTGCTTTAGCAAACTAGATAATGAGCTAGCTTTTGCCCTCTGTCAATTCTCTGCTGTTGGCATAGTGAAACACTGAAACATGTTAGAGTGATTATCAACTGCAAATGATCCATGTGCTTCTAATCGCTCCCTTCCCAAACCCAAAGGGAGAAAAAAGAGAGAGAAAATCCCTGAGTTGCGCCTCTGCATCAAATCTCTTTAAACATTTATTCTATTAAAAAACAAGTCTGTACGACTGGACCGAGTATACTTCGAAAACTTTATTCTCACTAATAAAAAGTGTATTAGAAGTATATAGACTGATGTTTTTGATCTGTTTATTTAATTTTTATCATAAAAACACACTATTTTTATGGTCATATGGACAATCAATATCCATTTTGTTAGCACACTTAGAATGATTAAAAATACGTTCTGAAGTTTGACTAATAATAATTGACAACAACAATTATAATTCTAGAGGAAAAAGAACCTCATATATCAAACAATTTTACCAGTTAAGGATCTATTCTTTTTGTGGGTAAATTGAGGTTTGGTAAAAGGGTAAAGTTAGTTGAGGTAGGTTGAAGTCGGTTGAAATTGGTATTTTTTTTTAAGTGGGTTGAAGTAGGTTGAAATGGGTTGAAGTTAGTTGAAGTGAGTTGAAGTTGGTATATTTTTACATGATGCGTTAAAGTTGGTTAAAATAGTGAGAATAAAATTTTGAAGGATGTGCGTCAAAGTTGGTTGAAGTTGGTATTTTTTATTTAAATGAGTTGAAGTTGATTGAAGTGGATTGAAGTAAGTTAAAATTGGCAAATTGGAAAGGACCAACGAAAAGAATAGAGTCTAAGTCAAAAATCTTATCCTAGTAGAAAATTACATACTTAGACACAAAATAGTGTTGATAAACATGTACACCTCCAATAGCAACTAGTCAAAATAGCAGGGGGAAAAAATTATCATAGGAGCTGTTTGGCAGTCAGAGATCTGGGGAAAAGATTGAATCTGAGCGGGGAAACACTAACAGGTATGACAATGAGAAGTCAAAGGCCCCAATTTATTCATTTGTTCCTTATTTATTTGTTTCTTTATGGTTTGGTTGGTTTGATTGGTTGAGATCTTAATTGTCAACCATCGTATGAAAAATGAATTGGACAATGTGAATCTGAGCTAATTTCCTATCCTCTCCAAGTGGCATAGTCAAACCCTTTTATCCTTTTAATTTAATACACCATCGAAAACAAAATCAACTGACTTTCAAGATTTCTAGGTCTGTGACTTCATTATATTCGGACATGCAAATTGTAACTAGGTGACATGACATGGTTTTATACGAGCTTGTTAAATTAATGTTTTCTTTTTTAAATTGAGTTTATGGACTTATTTTTATACACAAATATATATGTTTGATCTATCTCATAATATTTACATATATTATGTGATATAGTCATATAAAATATGTTAATAACAATTTATGGAACGCGTGGTTAATTAGATTTTTTTAAAGGATGGGAAGCTAGCATTGAGTTGGGGAAAAAGCAAAAGTAATGATGTGAATAGTGTCTAAATAGTTGTATGGTATATATTTTTAATAAATGCTTAGCCCATAAGTTATGGAATTTAAGCTAAGTGTTCAATTGGAAATTTCTTAAACTATAGCAAGATTTAATAGGAAGCCAATTTGCGTTTTGCGTGTACTCAATAAAGCTCTTCTAGTATAAGTTTTCCCTAATGTAAAACTCAAACTTTAAATCTAATTTAATTTAAGGTGATTAAATGTACAA
>NCQV01152327.1:496-26063 GCA_002740545.1 Lophocereus schottii
ACAGACAAAGAGAAAGAGAGAATGAGCAATGTCCTCTGTGCAAGTGCAGTAGAAAGCTTAATATATCCATGTTTTGTACATGGCCAGAGATTTGTTTTGCAATCGGTTTGGTAAACCGTTACCAAAGTAACCCAGGACCTACTCATGATTGGCAAGCTGTAAAGAGAATTTTTCGCTACCTATGTGGTATAAGTGACTTGGTCCTTTGCGATCATAATGGGGACCTTAAGTTAAGGGAATACTCGGATACTAATTGGGGACGTGACCTGGATGAGACCGGGCCAACATGAGGATATGTATTCACCATTGGTGGGGGGAGTCATATCCTGGTGTAGTAAGAAACACGACTACGTAGCACTTTTAATTATGGAAACAGAGTATGTTGCTTATTGCCTTGCCACTTAGTACGCTATATGACTGAGAAGTTTTCTTTAAGATCCCAATCTCATACCTAGAGTTGATTTTCCTATAGAGATAATGTGCGACAATACTATTACTATTCAATTTGCTAAAAATCCCAACTTCCACATGAAAATTAAGGATATCAAGAGGCATTATCATTTTGTTCGAGATGCCATAAAAAAATGAAAGAAGTTCCTATTAAGTATATATCTACCAATAAGATGATAGCATATCCTTTAACTAAGCCTATTCCTATAGACGCTTTCAAAGCTCAAGTGATGAGCTTCATTTTCCGTAGGGTTTAGTTTTTGGGTATATCTAAGAGTATGATGGATATGTTTTTCTTGTATTAAGTATTTTATGAATAAAGATTGATGTTTCTTTTTAGACATTCATAAATATGCAATTACATACTATAGCACATTGAAATGTCACCAGGCTTTTGATTGGCCTAGTTACACGGGCAATTGCCCTGGCAGTTAAATAGTAGGATGAGACTTAACAATATTAAAACTAGGTGTGTGTAATATTGAATTATTATTTTACTTGTGTTGTATGAATGATAAGTTATTATGTCTAATAATCACCTTAGCAAGTCTAAAATAAGACTTTTGAAAGTCGAATATGAAATACCATGAGTTCATATTGAAGCCCTATAGCCGAACCTTGAGTGCCAAGATTAACATTAGGTATGTTGATCTAGTAGCTCAGGTTGGTTTTTTAAGTAAAAAATAAACTTACGATTTACATAGCATAGAAGAGTGACATGCCTCGCTCAGTAGGAGCTATGCCGTGACACACTTTCATATTGTGTGTGCTAGATGTTGACCTATTTGATGAGTACTAAGTGAATTTGCTTTCCTTGTCACTGTGTGACCTCTATTGGCAATACGGTTTGACTTAGAGTTATGATATGAAGTCAAAGTTCGATGTTACTACCTTAATCCGTTTTCAATGGCTAAGGTGTATACATTCTAGTGGAATGCATGAGCAGAACATTTAGGCTAAGATCAATTATTTTAATTATCTGAGGAGGAATCTTTCCCCATCATCATATCAAGCCCGGGCGATTATATTCAGGATCTATTCATTTGATATATCGAGAGGCATAAAGATACAGTGCATGCCGTTGGTGATATTCTAAACGATTTGGGGTATGATTTTTCATATGAAAGTGTTATGTTAGTTAGATGATGACATGATATAACACTGCTAGTTTGTTTTTTATCGCATGCTTTTTTTTCCAGTATGAGATGTGAAGAGATTTATTGGCAAAGAGATGTGTAATTTATGGTTTATGTGATAAAATGGGAGCTGTTGACCAATGTAACGACCACAGTAATGATCCACATTAAGTAGGCAGTTACTGAATGTTAATTATGTATTTGTCATTCCCATTAACTCCTTATTGTTGGTTCATAAGCTTGCTGCTGCTATTTAAGGAAATCAAATTAGGGATTGCACGATACAGCAATTGAACAAGCCATTCCCTAGAATAGTATCGACTCTATGCTCTCTCTCTCACGTTAATCTAGCCGTCATCTAGGATTTGAGTTTGGGGTGTGTTTTTCTGGTGATTCTATTAGCCATCAGATTGTAGGTAGAAAACTGCAATTAGATCCAAACCAATTCCACAACAAGGTGAGCCCTTATTTACATCAAACACAAGTGTATAGTTCACAACCATTGGTAATTCATTGAATAAAGTGAGGAAAGCCCTCAACCACCCATTGAACAAACCAAAATCTCACACTAAACATGGTCTGGAACATTGGATCGTACATTATGAAAATCAGTATAGTATCACATTACGATTCTCGTTGCCTGTTATACTGTCGTTGACTAAATAATTAAAGCGTATATGCATCCTTAGTCGTTGTTTGATTTTCCTATAATAATTTTAATTGGTCATTAAGGAAAGTTGGTCTTCATATTTTTATTGGAAGCAAACATAAAAAAGTAAGCATTACCCTCCTATCTTCAAAATCTCACTTGTAAGTAATATTTGGCCAAATTTGTTAGATTTGATATTGAAAAGTCTTTTAGAAATTAACAACAAAATGAAGTAGTGAGCGAAGGTGGCTGTATTCAGACACAAACATTATAAACCTCAAAACTCAATCTATAACATTACATGAAAGTCCTGATCCCAAAAAAAAAAAAAAAAAAAAAAAAAAAACATTACATGAAAGTATGAAACAAATTAAAGAATAACTACAATTTATGAGAGAAGCACAATCATCATGTAGTATACAACACTGTAAATGCCCTACGTTTGCGAAGAATAGCCGAAATGATCCGCTAAGAGCTTGCGACCCTAACCAAAAAGCCAAAAAAAAAAAGAAAACCAAAAAATAGAGAAGTATTCAAAGTATTTAAGGTTAATGACCAGCACCGCCATCGCTAGGCCCTGCAACCAATTGCTCGAGCCAAAACGCCAAGTTATACCTAGCATTCTGGTATGAGAAGGGATGATACGAGATGCCATTGTTGTTAGAACCAAAATCCTCCATTAACGGCCTCGCCTCAGTCGCCAACCGAAGGCTCAAGATCGCCATAAAAACCGCGATGGTAATCACCAATGAAGTTATACTCATCTTGTTGAGATTAAACTTCCGTTACAGTTCGTTTGATTAATTATGTTTACTTGGAAAATGAGTTGCTGGTGCAAATTTAGTTTGAGGAGAAACTTGCAACTGCAATGGCCATATATATATACATACTTGTGTGTAGAACTGCATGGGATGGGATAGTCGCGTGTGCTTAATTTGAACAGGCAATAAAGTTTGAATTTTATACTAGTTTTGACAAGAATATGAGAATATAATGTTTGAAGAATCGGTCATAGTGTTCTGGGTTAGCAGCTAGGAAACTTCTTAGCTATGGCGATTTCAGGAATATGGCATTTATATATGAACAGGGTGAGTGCTGTAATTGGTGGTCAAATTAAATCAAATGTGAGTCAGAGTCTACGGGTTTGACATTAAGTTTGAACTTTAATCTTTTTCTTTTTGGTGGGTCTTACTCTTCTGTTTGTATTGAATGGACTGGGTAGACAGGCAAGTCAAATTTAGTAATATGGTCCAATCTCTGTGACAGTTGATCAAGTTATTCTCAAGTAAGCAGTTTTCTTCAATCTGGTCATGGGAGGCCAAAATGAAATTTCTTAACAAATTGTCTTATGTCTTATCCTTTTAAACTTATTTTATTGAATATGTTTCCATTGAATTTATTTGAACGTATTTTGGATTAATTAAACCTGTCTAAACTTATTTCACAATTAAAATTGGTAGATTAAAGTATAAATAAAAATATAAAATTATACTTATTTGAACTTATTTCTATTCAATTCTATTTATCTAAACTTATTCTGTACTTATTTCACCTTAATTGAACTTATTGAAATTTATTTTGAACTTACTATAATTTCATTGAACCTATATGAAATTATTCTTGAAAAAAAAAAGTTGGAAGGCAAACAAAGTCCCAGTACATACTACATACCATGGTCCAAGCGTAAACCAAATTGAATCAATAATAGCTAAAACAGATCATATCAACTCTTGCAATTTCATATCGAATCAAATGAAAATGAACAAAGCCATTGTCCTTCCTATTCTTTCGAACGACGTAAAAAGATGTTACCAGGCAAAGTCAAAGCACCCTCTACTCTCTGTTCCACTGATCTATTGAACTGAAAACAAGCCTCAATCACAAGATAACATAACACGAAGCACCCATACGAACCGCGATTGCAAATGAAACATGCTCTTGATTACACATCAAACATTGTCATTCCTCAGCTCTTCAACATATACCACACCCTATGAAGAACCCAACAAGTAATTGACACAAATGGTACATGGCATCACCAACAGGAAGACCGATCTTTCTGAGTAGGAATTACCTATTAAAGAATACCGTAAGGGAAATTACAAGGGGTGTTTGTGATGAAAATTTAACAGCCAGTTGTCGACTAGCTAGCTAAATGGCTTGGAGACCTCTTGAACATGGTCTGCCACATATATGCTCTCGAAAGCACCATCTCCAGCTCTTGATCTGCCCAATTGTGAGTTGGGAGATGTTGCAGAAACATCACCAGCTCCTGGAAATCGAGTTCTTGAAGTTTGTCGGACCACTGAAAGGTATGCCATAACACTGAATGGTTAATATCAAAAGTTCGCCATTGAGACATGCAGCTTTAATTGATAAAAGCAAAATTACATTTTCAAGCCAGAGAAGTCTTGGATTTAAATGTGTCATCTATTTTGCTAAGGATAATAGTTTTCAATTTTCAAATGTTGGGAACATTAAGAGAACTAGGTTTCTCAGGAAAATTAGTTTGAACCCTGAAGTGGCAAATCAACATCCTTTTAGGAGCATTGGCTTCCTTCCCACCATAGAAAATATGGCTTATATTAAGGTGGGAGTAAAAGATCTGTTCCTACTTCTAGATAAATCACTAATGGAAATGCCATCGCCACCACCGCCGCAAAGGGTTCTGGTAAATTTAGGGCGTGAATGGGGACATGGTTTTCTTTAGGGTTATAGTTTTTCGGTTTTCAAAAGCCAGGCAATATAAGAAGGGGAGAATCCGTTTTTTAGGATATAATTCAACCCCTGAAGCCGAAAATTAACATGCTTTTGAGAGAGATAATGAGATATAAATGTTGGTTTTCCTTCCCTCCATATCAAACAGGGTTTATATTTAGGTGGAGTTAGGGATGGTCATATTTTCTTCTAGCTAAATCAATAACGTCAACAACACGACCCCAAAGTATGAAACACCTGATTTCAGGTTTTGCAAGAGCTAGAGGGAAGTGGCCTTACTCTATCTAGATGTCAACAAAACTCGAAAACTCCTACCACATAGCTATTTTAAAACCGTAGTTGCCAACATAAATGATTTTCCTAGTACATAGCTATTTTAAAACCATACTTGCCATTATAACGATTTTCATAGCTATAATTTTCCCCCTGCCAAACACTTTAAACATATGTGAATAAGCCAGAAAGAAAAACAACTCACTGTCAATAGGAAACTGACTGCTATGTACACAAGAAAATCTGGTAGAGCATCTCCTTCTGCAAGATATGTATCCCAAAGGCGGGCAACAAGGTTGAAAGGGATCTGGCATAACAACTCACTTTGTTAAATGGGGCAAGAAAGCTAGAATATTTCAAAGACAACAGAACTCTTGCATTCTTTCAACTGATCTAAGATGCATGCAGACAGATGATGCCCCTAAAAAACTAAAAAAAAAAAAAAAAGGAATTGAGAGACATAACAAGTGGAGGCTGAAACAGACCTCACGTATTAGAAGACAATTGAACCATCTAAAGGCAAACTGAAGGAACTCAAGCCCTTGATCTTCCATGTGTCTTGAAACAGGCTCTGTTACAGGTTTTCATCAAATAAGAAACAATAATTAGAATATGCAGGATCAATTTGGTGCAAATGATAAATATGAGAATGCTTATGCTACAGTAAAGGCCAGTAAGAGTAACTCAATTTTTCCCATTGGGGTTTTTGGGGATGGAGCATGGTTGGGTTCAGTTTGGCAGGAGGCTCGCAAGAGGAAATTGTTTAATTCTACTGACTTGAAAGAACCTCTCCGCAAAAGTAGGGGTAGCATGTCTAAGCCTATAATGCATTCTTGGCAGCCTTCTAAAAAACATTGGGCAATTATAGACTATAGTAGGTAAATTTTTTTTCCCTTTTTTTCTCTTTTTGGGCTCTCCTCAATCCTCATGTAACCTTCTAAACAAACAATAGCTCATAAAATAGAAGGGGATTTCTCAACATTGAAGACGCATCGACCAGATCAATATTGGACTTTGATAGAAGAAAAAGAACATAAAAGCAGAAATTATTTGCACATGCATCATGCAAGCTACATAAACAAGGAAAGTGTGCAACTGTAGTTCAATTGAGTAAAAACAACATTGATTTATGACGAATATCCCCTTCTGTCTCTCTAACCGGAAAATTTCCTAGCAGACGAACACACCAATGTATTCATGTGAAGAAAGAAAAGGAGAAAAATCTCATGGATTTGAGAGGGGGGGAAAAAGCAGAATGACAAACATAGAAGACTAGAAGGCTAATAATTAGAAGGCTAATAATTAGAGCGCACCATCAATCCTTTGGACCAACTCCTTTAGTTTAAAAACAAGTCTTTGGATTCCTGGTTGAGCAAATGTGTAATGGTCTTGCATGCTATCAAGCATTTTTGAGAGACACCAATAGCAATCAGCTTCTATATTGGCAATTGCCTCTTTCGACAGGTCTGAAGTTGACCAATTGTCAATGCTTCCCTGAAGGTGTTCCGACAAGAACACAACCAAAAATGGCGTGACAAGGTCGTTTATTCCTTGAACATATCCACTCGCAGGATGTCGGATTGCCCTATAACACACAATAACATGGTGTATCAGAATATAAGCATTACAAAAGGTTATACATTGAGATCATCTGACAACTTATAATGGAAGTGAGCAACACTTTACTCAGACTCTTCATCGAACATTAAATGCTCATGCTGGATGCTCATATAACATGGATACGAAATTCATTTTGGACTAAAAGGCACAATCCTTAGGAAATGGGCAAGTCCAACCATGTGAAACACTTTTTAGTAAGATTTAGTGTCTTGGTGCAAGCACAGAGGCACCCTTTGGAACATCAGTTTGCAAACAATAATATATTTATACAACTCAGATGGTAACTTGGTTAATATCTTCCCTTTATGGTCAAATTTTCTTGGCTTGACATGGCCTTGTCTTCCATAGTTTTACAATCAACAAAAGAAATATCTAAACAAACCAATAGCCATGCAATGAAGGGAGAGGGTTGTCAGACGTACACAGCTTCATCTCTAACAATTGAATTGCAAAGGGGTTCTTTTCATAGGACCAAAAATGTGACACACTCACATCCTACTACTACACAACAAAGAAATGGACAATATATACGTGCATGTCAACAGAAATGTCACCAAAAAAAGATATCTCCAAAAGACTGGATATGATTGAAATAAAAATTTCTACAGACCATGTGTATAATATTCGCTCCAATGATTTCTGAACAACTGCTTGCTGAAAGAAAGTTACATCAGGCACAGTTCTGGGACAGTCAACTGCAATCTATCAAGACGAAGACAGTTAAATAGCCAGATCCAATCCACGCAAGCACACAAAGAGAAGCTAGGATTCAATTCATTGCACGTGCCTGACGAAGCATGCTGATTTCATCATCTGAACGTTCAGTGTCAGGAATATCATAATACTGTGCTACACAATCAAGATACTCAAGGCGCTTCCTCCTCAGAACTCCTTCCCTTCTATCTGAATTAGGTGGTGCATATCCCTGTTGTCAGTTCATACTCAAATTTATAATCAATAAATCACCTTCAATTCACATCTACAGATGTAGACATTTTGGTATGAATACCGTATTTAGGAATTTAGGGATTACGGCAGATCGAATTGATCCATTGGGCAAAGAAAGTGCAGAACAACAAAAATACTTACTAAATCATCGGATATCCTATGAATTGTTAAATTTTTAGACTTGTGGCTTTAAATATAAGAATTCTTAGATTCTACCTATGGTACCACTTGTTGAAAACTGAAACCCACGCTTTTTCCATATTTTTGCCAGGTGAAAATTCATTGCAAACGCAGCCATAATGAGCAAAGACAAAACACTTTTCAGCATAAGGGCCAAAACGATCAGATGATTATACAATATCTGTTTCAGGACTTGAATAGAAGTCTAGAATGCACAATTCAGCCACAAGAACTACAAAAAAGTACAGGAAATTATCATAACGAGACGCCAGGCGACAAAGCTAATAAAGAATAATATTCTAGGATTTCTAAATACAAGTTTGGACTCAATGTCTCATTATCCGCTAGATACAAGACACACATTCATACCAGAAGTAACCCAGCATGGCATCCCCTTTTAATTAAAATGAGTACTACTGAAAAATCAAAAAGGATCACACTGACAGAATAAAGACAACTAATGTGCCTCTTGTGTCAGCTTATTTTTAAATGGATTTTTAAACAAAATGACCCTAGAGAAACTTCACTTCAATAACCAACTTTACAGACCATATAACAATGTCAAGGACCATCCAACAATGACGTCTCTTCATGCATTAAACCTGCACATATAAAATACTAATCATATGTTCATTTTATTGTGCTCTTACTTGACATTACAACTACAGCTATTTGAATATTGGCTCATAAGCCAGACACTTTAGATCATTCTTACTATTTAAAACACTTAGATTGTGACATAACACTGGCAGCTTATGTACTCAACTAAGAACTTACCAAAAGAAGTCTCCAGACATTAGGGCGCATGTATGATGGCACACCGTTCCATGCCAACTCACGCAACTTTTCTGCAGGGTAAAGGACGAACTTTGAGATGGTCATGCTATGAACTTCTGCTTGTATTTTGCATGTAAAGCTTAGCAACAGAGCTATGAAATGCTCCCTCATCAATGATGTAGAAACCAATCAGAATGGCAAATTTCAAACATGCACCCTGCTGCCAAATGTTTGGAACTCAGCTGAATAAAGAACACAGCCATTTAGAGTGCTAATTAATGCATTCTACATCTAAAGAGACTCATATCATAGCCTCTAGAACAATGGAACATGATAAGAACATCATTGACTTAGACTTGGGGGACAGTTTCTGATGGATATCCCATCTTGATGGTTAACATTTGAATTTAAAAAACTAATTAAAAAATATGCATTCAATCCAAGTAGAGATGGAGTATTAATCCATGACAACAATCATCTCCTTTATAGCCAAAAGTAGATATCTTGAATGCCATGATTTTGTATGTTGAAGAACTGTGCACGGACAGAGTTGGTAACCAAAATCACAGAGTCAGACCTAGGCTTAAAGAACATGGACCAATGTCAATACCACAGATACACCCCTCACTAAGGTGTTATTATAGGGAAAATAAACTTGCTCGCTTATCCATAGGGGGGAAAAGGGAAGGCAGCGTATGGAAGAACAGGCTAAAAAATCACCATGTTGATCAGGCATATTGATTACATTCAAGCAACAGGCATTCTATTGCCGGTAAGAGAAAACTCTTCAGTTCAGCCAATCATGAATCGTCATACTCGCTGGTTTGACACTGGATGGTACGTAGGATTGGAAAGGATACACTTGACCAAAAGAACTGGGCATTACAACCGTATCTAGTAAACGAAATACTGTGCATGTTCCTTTCTTTGGCAATGTGACAAAAAAGTAGGACAGAGGCAAGGCAAGCAAGATTTATCCTATGCAATAGAGTATAAATACAGAGGCCCAAAGGGCAGGCCATGGTTGTAGAGGCTCCCAATAATCTCCAGGGAGTTGAAAGACAAGCCATCTTAGCTAGGTAACGCTTCTACTGAACCGATAGCACCAATAATGCATGAATATCACCCTAAGCAGCAAATTTTCCAATTCTGAACCTCCTGGGTTTTTGAAGGCACTGGTTAAATCCCACAATAAACTCAGAAGCTCAAGCACTGAGCTCTAGGCTCTCCATGTTGGCATTGATCTTTCAGATAATCAAGAAGCTTCATACTCTATCCTTAAACAATCTTAGCTAAGCACAGACAAGCAACCACACAATTAGAGATTACATAAGAAAAGTTTCTCCCTACTACCTAGCATAACTGTTGGTGCAGAAAGCAACTTCATGAACCTCATAATCCGTGCCGAATCTGTGGATCTTGTACCAACAACAGGCTTCTGTGACTCTTTAGATGTATCCATGGTGAATGCAGAAGGTTTTGAGTTACCTCTAGCTTCGTAGGATTTCGTATCATTTGTCCTTTGGACTTGTTCCTGCACCAAATCAAACAGTGAAAATGTTATTTAATCATAATAGCAGGAAAGGCCAGGCGACGTATAAATGCTTGTGCAAAAATCCCACTCATCTTACGCCAATGGAGTCATCCTCATCTGCACTTGGTCCAGCATCATTTTGTGAGAAACTATTTGCAACCCCCCTAGGAGATGGAGATCCATGAATTGTTGAGATATCAAAAGGTTCTGAGTGGCGACTTAACAATACTTTACCAGGGAAGCTTTCCCTACGACCTTTGAGCAACCTATCACATCATATTTTGACATCAAATTCGCAGGTCATGAATACAATTGGGATATTTTCAACGTCTCATGTTGTAACCGTATACTTGCAATACTACTCTACTATGAGAAAACCTAGGCAACCGGAATGAGATGCAAGTGCAAGAAAAATTCAAAACCAAAGTAGTTCAAAGCAGCAAATGGAGTTCCAGAATAATCACGTTGACCACCAACGAAACCGCTTTATCAAGAATGAGCAAGCATATCACATAAACAGCTTTCACCTCTCTAGCATTCTACGCCAGTCTACTATGAATCTCAATTGAGAAATATGAAATATTAACTCATTCACAGAGTTCACAATTCAAGCCCCTGCTCACCAAACTTTCAAACTTGCCAAAATAAAAACACTCAGCAAAATAAGACTACAAGGCAAAGGCAGAATCTCTCCAAAAGGACTAGAAAAACAAAGCTTGGTAGACCACTAGTCACTTATCAGCCGGGAAGATTTTTGCAAAAAGGCATTCCTAGGCACAGGAAATGCTAAAGATGATAGCCCACACATTCTCTAAGCACAAATCAACTTTCCCCTCAACAAATTAAACAGAGAAAAGCTTGGAAACAACTCACATTCCAATTGACACAGCAAGATCCAATCAGAAGGACAGGGGATAAAGATCAAGTGTTACCGTGCACGAAAGCCGCCTACAATCCTAGTTGACGCAGCCAATGAAGAAATTGAAATTAGACAGTTAGCTACTGAAATATTTTTGAACTTTTTCAATAAATTGAATGAGCCAATGTCGCCAAATAAAGCCTGATCTCCAGCTGAATCGATTAATAATGGAATCAATCTGAATTGGGTATTGATTACTTCATACAAATCAAGAAGACCCATAAAAAGTTCTCTTATATACCACAGAATTTAGCTGATCTGATAACTTTTTCTGATTGGGTCTTCAAATATTACAGAGAAAGTACAGAATTCTAACCTATGGGAATTCTAGTTAGAGAGATCAAACTCCAGAACAAGAGAGAGAAAGAGAGAGAGACAGAGAATACCCTTGAACGCTTTTGAGTGTTTGGTTGAACCGAGAATCGAGATTAGAAACGGAGTCTTTCTCTTTCTGGATGGCATCAGCTTTGTCGTTGATATTGGTAGTACTATTGGCAGTGTCGTTCTTCATTGCTTCACGTCTCAAAAACGACCATTGTCGTCTGCCTTTGTTGTATTTATGGCTTTTTCACTTGCTTAAGGCCAAGGGAAGCATCTGCCATTTTTGCACCTGGGCAGCCGAAATTCTGAATTCAGCGTGTGACGGTGGCGAATGTTCCTACTCTCTTAACCCCGTCTCTCGTCTCGTGTGTACAAATTTGGTCCAGTTTTTATTTCTTTTGTTTTGAATTTTCTGCAAATTTTATGAATAAACTATTTGCAAAGTAGTTTTTTTTGGGGTTTTAAGAATGCAGATGTCTCAAACTCTAGCCTCTTCTCATCGCCATAATGCAACATTTAGAGTTTGTTCTTTTCATTGAAAAATAGGGTTTGAAAATGAGTGAAGTTGATTGAGATTAGTAGAAGTTGATTGAAGTTAATATTTTTTTGCTGAAGTGGTTGAAGTTGAAAGAAATTGATATATTTTTTTTTTGGTATAAGTGAAAGTTGATTAATATAAAAAAAGTAGGAATAACTTTTTTTTTTGATTTAGTTTTTGGCATAATATTTCGTAGAATTTAACAAGTAACTAAAATTTAGTAAATTTGTGGATTGCATTCATCATAGTAATTTAATAAGGCCTGCTCGATAAAATTAACAGTTCAAGCAACGGATAGCAGTTCAGGTAGCGGATAACTGTTTACGCAGCGAATAACATTTCTAATTTGGCTATTAGCGAATAACTGTTTAGATGAGCAGTTCAAATAAATGTGTTCGGTAAATTTAGTTGTTGGGTTAGTTGATTAATGTAAATTGACATAAAAGGATATAGATAATTTTCAAAGATAAAATTTTCAAAGGATATTTTTTGGTAAAAAAAATGAAACGCTACTTTTGAATATCATAATATTAGCTTTTCAGAAACATTGATTAAAACGCTAAACGCTACTTGAAATGTTAGTCAAAACACTACGTTACCGAACACTAAAAATTACCTGATGAATGTATCGACTTAGTTAAAATGTTAAATGCTACCCAAAATGCTGTAACCGAATACACCCTAAGTGCTGTTGTAAATGCTAATACGCTAACAACTTTTAAATTATTTATGACTTTTTGCATCCAAAAAAACTATTTGTGGCATTTTTTAATGTATCCATTGAGGGAATTTTTATATGTATAATTTTTATCGAATAATTTACAAATTACTACTTTAATACACCAATAAAAAAAATTTCTGCAGGGTATTTTTTTTTTGTTGAAAACATAATTAATTTTTACATGATAATTTACAAATTGTAAAAATTTTGAAAAAGATGGGTTGAAGTGTGTTGAATTTGGTTGAAGTTCGTTTAAGTTGGAATTTTTTTGTTTGAGTTGGCAAAAGTAGGTTAAATGGTTTGAAGTAGGTTGAAGTTGATTGATGTTGATAAATTGGGATTTACCAACGAAAAAAACAGGCCCTTGATACGTCAAAAAAAATGTGAATTCATAAACAGGGTTGAAAATTTGTTTTTGAGAATGGAAATTCATTTACTTATTCTTATTCCCTTATTTGATGAATGCGGTATGGATTGTGAATAAAATGACAAATTTATGAATGTATCCTACTACAAACATATGATTTTATAATTTAGGCCATGTTCGGCAAAATTAGCTATTTAGGCAGCGTAGGTAGTGGACAATTGTTTGAGTAGCAGATAAATGTTTGAGTAGCGGATAACTGTTGTACTGTAGCAGGTAGCTGATAGCTGTTTAAGAAGAATATGTTCCGTAACAATAGCTGTCTAATTAGCTTATTAATATAAAATGACAAACGAAGGCATTATACTATTATTTTTATTGTTTTCATTAGTGTTATTATTACTACTATTGTTATTATTACTACTACAACTATAATAATAACGCCAACAATAACAACAATTATTACAATTTGATGGTATAGAATTTGCAAACAAAGCACCAAATTTAAACATGAAAAAGTAGAAACTTAATTAGTTGTCTTTCATCCTATGCAAATACTAAAGCAACTTTAGCCGATTATCGTCATCATCCATATTTGAGAAGATTTCTCTCTTCACAGCATCCTCAAGCACGTGCATAGCATAACACCAAAAATCAATGCATTTCTCTAAAATTTGATTCTCTACCATACGATTAATAATTTGCATTATCATAATGATGGTAGACATGGATGATGGTTCTGTTTGATCCTTCATGACTCATTATTCTACAAGATGCTACCATATGCTTAATCTGAACACCCAACATTGCAGCTCCCCCTGATTGCCTTCTATCACGCATCAGTTGCATTAGATAGTAGTTGTATAGGCACCTTCTAGGAATAGTACTATACATACATATTCTTCATATGCAGGTTAGGGATCGGGTAATTTTATCTAATTCGGAATTTAGGTTGCACTCATTTTTTGTCGTGGGCTGCCTACGTACCTCTTTTATAGAGGATCAAACCAGTTCTAGTTCTTTAATTTTATTTGATTTAATTTATCTTTTTATCTTGGTTAAGTTATTTATGTTAGGATAATTTTTGATTTAATTTTGGTACTTGGACTTTAAAAAAAAATGGCTGAGTTATATTTTTAGCCACTTCATGATCATTTTTTTTTTAATTTGCCAACTTTAACCTTTAATGGGGTAGGTCCATTAATGTTGTTTAATTTGCGATTGCACCCGAAATTTATTTATGGGTTTCCTACATATCCTTAATGGGATCAAATCGACGTAGTTCTTGGGTCAAATGCTATTTATATTGTGTTGTGTTTAAGTAGATATACTCAAAGTTATTCACATCGAATCTATGATTTGTGGGTACATATTTCTTTGATGTATTCCAGCCACCGAACTTAATCACTTTGACTTCATCTTTTTTATTTTTATTTTTTTTTATATCATTGAGCCTCAATGAAGTGCAGCTCAAATGCCTAAATTGCACATTTGCCTTTATTAGCTGTTGTATAATAATTCAGCCATGGTTAGGATCCTTTTTATAAATAAACGATAGCCAAAATCCAACCCATTCATAGCTAAGGCCGTTTTAGTCTTTCAGCAGCAAAATCGTCATCTTCTATTTTGTTTAATTTGTCTCTGGCCTTTTTCCTTTTTGACAAAAATCAAAGAACCCACTTTTTTGCATATCTGCTGTCATACATTCATGATAGAATCAGCTTAAAATATGCCACGGACTTTTCGTTTTTATTTTTTTTTATTTTTCAAGGCCTTCGCATTATCTAGTCGCATTCATGGTTTAGTTTCATGGGAAACTGGGACTCTAGCCTTGTGATATTTTGAGATCTTGTTTGGCAAGGATATTCTTTTTTTTTTTTAACTTTGCCTGGCACCTTTATGTGAATAGTTCAGAGCATCCTCCTAAAATTATTACTAAAGCAAGGTGAGTGAAAGAGATCTGCATCATGACTTATTCTGTCAGCAAAGATCCATTTTATATGACAAGTCACCCCAGCTCCTCTTTTTCTTTTAAAATAATATAAAACAAAGAAAAATTTGGGCCCATGTTTCCAGAGTTTGTTTGTTTCCCGAATTTCAAGCTCTTTTGGTCACTGACGTGGATTTCAACTAGACTCCTAGACCAACTTAGCCTTCATACCGCATTAAGATTGAATTTTAAGCTTTGACAATGAACTGGGAATATGCTTCACATCCCCCCTGGTTTTAGCCTGTGAAAATTAGAGATTCTTAGGAATCGCAATTTGTTCTTGATGGGTCCTAAAGACCCGAGATCCCTAGGGATCTCGATTTGTTACGGGTCTCTAAAGACCCAGGGTTCCTAGAAATTCCATGAATGTTCTAGGTGCCTAGAGACCTGAATTACGTTCTCTTCTTGTGGTATATCATTGAATGATAAACTTCGAAGGCTTAGGATTCCTAAAAAAAAAAAAAAATCCTTCACCTATCTGAGGGTGTAGAGTCACAGGATCCCTAAGAATCCTAATTTTCTTCACCTTTAAGAGAAAGAAACCATGGGAAGGTTGAACTTGAAAGGAGGGTCATCCCCGAAAAATCAAAAATTTTGGCAATCTCATTTGAGTGATTTTTTTTTTTTTTATGTGCTAGAAGCAAAATTCTTGAATTTGTTGACAGAGATGCCCAAATGAATTTTTACTTATGCTACTCTTGTATTTTTTATCTGCTTGATGCTTCAACAGTTGCACGGAGTAGAACTCCTTCTCAGTGTTGTAGATTGCCCTTGTATTTTTCTTTCTGATTTCCTTAACCTTCCTCTCGTTTTCCTTGATTCTTCGTCTTTTATATTACCATGAGGAGCAGTTGTCCTCCTTTTCTTTCTCTCGTAGCAACCTTATGTACCATGAATTAAGGAAAGTGGGGGACCAAAGAACTGCCAAAAGTAACCATACCTCAACCGTCCTTTTCCTCTATTTCCTTTTTTATGCTTTTTTTTTTTTGGTTACATGACATCACCAGTCACAATATAATACATATTTTTTGTTTGTTTGCTTTATTGTTGTGTCCCATATCACGTGGACACCTAAAGCCCATTAATGGTGATGATTTTATTTCAATTTAAAATAATATCAAGTCAAGACAAATTTACAATAAGATTTTGAAGGATCTTGGATGCATATTTTTAATTTGAGTGCCTCAAATTCTAATGCCTAACATTAATAATCCCATTTGAGATTAATTAATTTGACACTAGAATATAAGAACATGATTTATTATGCTCTCCGCTCTTTTTTTTTTTAAGATCCATATTGTAGAGACATATACAAAATTGAATATATGTCTAAAAAAAATTAACTATGAAAATTTTCCCTTCAACAAAAGGCTCCTATCTGTTCCATTTTGGCTTACCACTTGGGTGCTGAGAAGTTGATTATTAAGTTGGGAAGGGCCATCTTCATTTTTCGCTTTGGTGATCTCATCATTACCATTGCTCATGCACTCGACAAAATCTATGAAAAGGTGAGTTTCATCTACTAATACCGATTGAAAATAGGGATTATCTTGAAATTATACATGTGTAACTTGCCTTCTTTACCAACCCTGTCTTCCATGTGATTTTCCATGTCACATGCTTCTTCTTGTTCCTCAATATTCATAATAGGTGGTTCCATAGTAGGTACACAAATATTTTTCCTTATTGCATATTTCTTCCAGTAATGAGCTCACACCTTTGTCTAAAAAATTTTTGACATATTGATTCTCCTACATAAATCAAACATCAATATAAATGAACTTAATTAAGGTGATTTTATAAGGTACATCTAGGCTACCCTTCATCTATCGAGTACAATTAAGGAGATTAAAAAATGCTAGCCTTAATTTTCTTGTCCTACAACTAGCAGAAGCCTCAACTTTTTCTGAAACAAGATCGCAAACTAATCCTATTTTTGTAATTTTCAAGTGTTTTTAAGCATGGCAGTCCATTCTCACTATATCATACCTGTGTTTACAATAATTAATTGCACATTGACACCCAATTCTCTAAATAACTTCATTTTGAATTTCACGTCATTTTAATGGGTTGTCCACGCTCATTTTTTCATATTATATTGAATGATAACATCACATTAGATAAGGTCTCATCATGGCTCCACTTAAAAGCTCTTTTGTCGCTCCCCCTTTTTAGCTTCATTACTTTCCAACGCCATGCAACACGAATATCAAACCTATACACAACGAAACTAAGCATTAGGCATTATTACTCTGTCTTATTAGTTGTCTTATCAAAAGCTAATAACAAAAAGTGCAGCCAATCAAATATATGCTAGTGATAAGTCCTTAAAGCGCACTCTATTTTAACTTCTTTTTTTACCATTTTCAGGAAGAATTATGTGTTTTGTGCTATATCATGCACTCATTTTCCTGTTTTACACTTCGGTATGGTTCTTTTCTGTGTTTTGTAGGTTTCTAGACCTTTTGTCCTTGTTTTGACCCTAGTTGAGTGTATTTTGACCCCTCATAGGCAGTCCCAAGTTAATATGCCCGTAAAAGGAAGAAAGAAAAGAAGAATGTCAAAACAGAGCTTGCCACGGATGGTCCATGGTGGTGCCCACAATCTGTGGTGGTCTCATTTTTCCCGGGGTTGTTTGTTTGCTCGCGACTACTCGACTTCGAGGCAGTTTTAATTCTATTATTTCTCGCGACTGTTCGACTTCCAGGTGGTTTTGCTATAAAAAGGTTGTTTTCGACCTCATTCCAACATACCATCTTTCATTTCCTCTCTTCAAGTTTACCAATTGTAAGGATTCCATGCCGGGTTTGCAATTAACGGATTCAAGCGCGTTAATTAGTTAAGAATTTCTCTTCTCTTCTCTTCTTTTCTCTTCTCTTTTCTCATTATCTTTGGATTTATGTTTTGTAATTTTCATTATGACTTTGTTGTTTTGATTTTAGATTTATGCAAATACTAGTTATGTTCTTGATCTGATTTTAATCTCTTCAGTATTTTAGAATTTTTGGATTGTTTTATTAGATCCTAAATGTTTATTGTCTTGCAAGAAATGTGATCACCTTCTCGCATGTTTTGGGTATTGGATGAAGAACTAAAAGGTAAAATTCAATACTAGAACTCTATGATTTAACTTGATTGTGTAGAGTCTTGAGAAAATCACACCAATTGAGAAACTACGAATATGATAATCACATACTTAACAAACCTAAACAAATCAAGAACCCTTGAGAAATGACAATTGGTTAGATTTAGGTATTTCACTTCACCTTGAAAGAGGGTTGTGATACTTCAATTATTAGTTTTAAGACAACCAATTGAGGAAGAAATACTTGATTGATACATGAATCAAGAGATTGCTAGTTTTGTATAATTCCTTGATTATCCATTAGATTATATAGTTGATTAGTTTAATTTTAAGATCAAGTATTGATTTGCTTAGCCTATCCTAAGGGGATAAGGCCCAGTAGATCAACCTAATCCTTTTGGGAGACGACCTTAATTTGCTACAATGCCACTGTGCGCTTGCAGCCCTATTAGCTAAAAATTCTAAAGCATAAGCATGAAGAAAGCAAAATTCTATTGGTTATTGTAACGTATCCTCAATGCTAACTAGAAATAGAGCGATTAGAAAAACCTAGTAATTAGTAGACAAATCTAAAGTATGCCTCGAACAAGACATGGCACAACAACCTAAACTAAATGACCCTAATGGTAAAGACAAGTATGACTAGCACAATATAGGGAATAAGGCTAGAAAACTTAGTAATAAAAAAAAGTCAAAGACAAATAATGGCTTATTTCCCATTTCTTGAAGCTAGCAGCACATTTACTATATACAACATGTGATGCCATCATTCTTTTACAGTTGCCGCTTATCATGAGGAAGTTACCCACTATATTTGAGATTTGTCCATTTTATGTAGCTGTACATTGAGTTTGAGTTCCAATTCATTCTACCAAAATATTATGATGCTGCACTTTGAATACTATGTTTTGCCTTACTTAGTTTAAAAGCATAAGAGTTTCTGTCCATAACTCCAACTTAATACCAACCCTAAGTCCCTAACTATAGTTTCATTCGACAAGACTATATCATCTATAGAACATATACATGGCAAATCACCTTGAATCATTGTTGCAAGCTCATTCATAACAACAATAGAAAGGTCTGTAGCCAAAGGCGCATAAGTTAGGACATAGAAAACTTAAAGGAAAAAGAAAAAAGGACAAGAGAAGAAGACCCAAAACAAGATTACATAAAACAAAGGTGCTTTTAATTCTCTCAATCGAAACCAAAGATAGAACCCTAATTCATAGGGCCAATTTATGAAACTAGAGTTAATCAACCAAAATTACAAAAAATATAAACCAAATTAACCTCAATTCAAGAAATAATATGGAGGTACCAGAACTACCACTTTAGCAATGCACATAGTAGAGGAGTGGTAATTGGAGAGATAGAGATAGAGCGAGCGAGAGCGAGAGAGAGAGAGAGAGAAAGAGAGAGAGAGAGAGAGAGAGAGAGAGAGAGAGAGAGAGAGAGAAACAAGACAACAGCGACATCAATATAGGTGTGGAAATAAGATGAACATATCAAGACCATAATTTGCCTCTCGATTCAAGAAAAAAGTCATCAAATTTAGCTTCAAATCAAATAAAATTTTAGTGTACACACTTTACAATTACTGCTGAGCATATCTACTTTGTTATATTGAACTGCTGGTATGGTTTAAAACAAAGAGGGTGGCGAATAGGTAGGGTTTGTGTGGAAGATGCAGCAGGGCTTTTATATGAGGGTAAGGGGACGCAATATCCAAGTAGTCTGCAAGGTTATAAGTAGAAGGGAATAAAGTGGAATGCTACATCACTTTGCAAAACATTAAAGGATCCGATGTTTGGAAAAAGTTAACTAAAACTCTGGCTCCTAGTTTGATATGCTACTTTACCAAACACTCAAAATTTGAGAAAGTAAAGTTTTGATTTAGTCAAAACGCTAAACGCTATTTAAAACGTTATTTCTGAATACAACCTTTATAAAAATTTAGCCTTTACTCTTATTTTCAATCTAATATCTCAATTATCAGCCTTCTCCTGCTAATAATTTGGTAGGGATGGAGGTTGTTTATCTCCAATGCCAAACTTTAGGTTATTCTCATTCCCATGTCCAACATGGACAATTTGTTAACTTGCTCTCTAATCCTAATCTACATCCCTGTTGTACCTTGCTAACTAAACAACTTATGTGTCCTCTTGACCAACAATCCATCCCAGTATCTTTGCTCCACTAGGTGACTATTTAGAGCTTTTCCGCCCACTGATGCAGCTCATGATTGTGGGTCAACTCTGATACCATCTGTAACGCCCCAAGCCTTCCCAGGTCGCAGACAGTTACCACGAATGGCTTCAAGGATTATTGACTGGCTTCAGAAATCACCACAAACCTTTCGACGTATTTCGGCCTCGCTCACATGCTGCCTGAAAAATTTTCTAGGAGGTCACCTATCATAAGACGTAGCGAGCACACGTAACTATGGAGTTCTTAAAAGTGGACTTTTCGAAAAGAAAGATGCATCTTTGGTGATATAAGTAGTCACTTCAAATCCTTTAAGCCACACACAGGGTGTTATCGTAAACAAATACGATTTTAGATCAACATCACTGAGTCATCAGGATGAATATTACTTAACATAAGAGTCCATGCTCTAAATTGTTTTTTCTACTCCTATCTTTGGTTTCTCTGGCCTATCTCCAACCCAAAAAGGATATCTCATCCCAAGTTAGCATCCAAGCTATCCCACCTACACTCCAGAAAAAATACCATTAGCGGTCTCCAATAATGGTTAGTTTGGCTAGCAAATATGCCTATTTGCATTTACATATGCATGCAAACATACATCCCTAAAAAAGAAAAAAATGTCTAGCCAACTATGCAAATGCGAATCATCTAGGTCATTATAGACCTAACACCAAAAACATAGATACATTGTAGATGCCTAATGATCCCTAGCAGAATCGCAATCTAGGCCATTATCATCATTCCCTGAGTCTGAATTAACATCGATGATCTCTATATTTGATTCACCCTCTAGCTCCTCATCCTCTTCCTCTAGCTCTAGCTCATCTCTATCTCCCAACTCCTCCTTATGTTCAAAGTCCACCACAAGCACCTCGGGGGACTCAGGTGTGTCTATGATAACATGAACCTTGTTGGAGTCCTCAGAATAGTTAGGCATCAAGAGGAAAGGTTCAGATCCCTCATCAAAGTTGGTCAATGATAGGAAACCCTTAAATGACTTCTAGTCAAATGGTGAAGGTGACATAGGTGATGAGGTTGCTGGAGGGTTGGGATGTGGAGCTCGGGGTGGTGACAGGAACAACTCAGGAAAGAAGCAAGGAATATCCTGAGGGTGGCACCTACTTGCTTAAGCTGCTCATACATGAAGAGGTCATGCGTGATAACAGCCCAAGCAGTGGGTCCCCTAAACCTTTCCCAGTCCAATCTGCCCCATGGTCCCTATTATAAGGAAGTCATAGTGTCGCACCCCAAAATGGACCCAAGGTGTGGCATGGGGTTAGGTCC
Source organism: Lophocereus schottii (assembly GCA_002740545.1). Lineage (NCBI taxonomy): Eukaryota > Viridiplantae > Streptophyta > Magnoliopsida > Caryophyllales > Cactaceae > Lophocereus > Lophocereus schottii. The sequence goes on from NCQV01152327.1 coordinate 22,215, forward strand.
ATAGTGAAAAATGGGCTCTAACAAGCAAGCTATGAAAAGTGAGTAGAGGTCTTGCAACTGTGGTTGCATGCATGCATCCAATTGTGGAATATGGTCTGCAACCAAGGTCCTAGGCATCGTAAGAACCAAGTAAGAATCAACAGGTGCACCTGGAAATACTTTTTGAAACACACCATGGTTAAAGATCATCTCTTAGCTAGCTATTTTATTTACACAAGTAATCCACATATCAAGCACACAATTCAATATCCACACATTTTTATGAAATGAAGTAACTAAACAAGATGTAGCATACACAAGGAAACTCACTCTGTTTCTCCTATAACCCTCCTAACGACCAACTTAAAGCATATGCCCATCCTATAGCTCACAGTGACCCCTAACTCTTGCTCTGATACCACAAATTATAACACCCCAAGCTTTGTGACCGCTAGACTAGTCCTAACTAACCAACTAACTAGGGTCACGCGTAATGAGCGAAATTAGCAAAGCTTGAAATGTTAACGCCATCCCTTAAGGACTAGGCAATACAAAAATCCAAGTTCCCAACAAGCGACACCATCTAGTCACCCTAAGCATGTTATGATATTACATCTCATTATAGAACCAAGCATACCATAAAGTCTTGCCTAAGTCCCAAATAAGTCAGAGTAAAACAACACAAACTTAGAGTATGCCACATCATTATGGCTACCTAGAAAATATAAAAGACGTGCTTGCTAACTGGGCTGCCACTGTGAGCCTCTACGATCCCAAACTCAACATTGCGTGAACCCACACATCATTTCTTGCTCCCTTCAGCTTTGATAGAAAACAAAACACGCTATAGAAAAATTAGCATAGCCCAGTACATCTACCCTTACATAGTAAAAACAATTTTCGAAATTTTAGTGAACGTGCGCATTTTGATTGTTTTTATTTCAAAATAACCAAGAGAGTTAAATAGTAAAACTGATGCTGGGATAACTACTATTTGGTTGAGCCCTTATTAAGGATAATTATGATAATGGGGATTATCTCCCTTCACATGCGCATACCATGACCGATTGAGAAGTTTGGTCGGCCGAAGCCAATTGACACTGGCAAGATATAAATTGTAATTGTTTTTTCATATTCACTTACGTGTGATTTTAGGTGGCCTCTTTGGTGTGGAGAGGCAAAACTAGATAGAAATATTCTATAAAGGAAATGTTATATTTAGTTGCTTTGAAATAAAGGAAGAGTGAACTTTGTAAAGGTGTAGGTAGTATCGTACCTCATGGCTACTCTTCTTTATCTAATGAGTTACTCTTGACTCGTTCGATGGTGGGAAGACCCTTCAACTTCTATGCAAAATAGACTATTTAATGAAAGGAGATCATAATGGAATAAGTTAATCTTAATAATATTTAAGGCTTGTCTAATAAGGGGTTTAGTGAACTTAGTAGCCAAAACACCTTTTATTTTGATAGTTATAGATTATAAGGACTTATTTGATTCCTCTATTGGGACGATTATTTAATATAAGAGCATTGAATCACACCAACATTAAAAAGGAAGGAAATTAAGTCACAAAAATGTGCTTGTAACTCTTTATTTGCCCAACAAACCTTTCCTCACCCACTATTATGACCGCAAGGATGCCTTGCTCTCTTTCCTTAGCCCACACACCACCTTCAAAGGTTAGGGAAGATCTACCTTGTGTTACCATGGCCTCGTAAAATTTAAAGGATTATTCATTTCACCCAATTCTTTCTTTCTTTTTTTCACCCGAAGACAACATCATTATACCACATTATTAATTTTTCTTCAACCTCCCCTTTAGCTTCAAATTTTTGATTTATTTTCTTACTTCTACATTAAGTTCTTTAAACACTTGCTCTGCCCATAAACGACTCCTTCCTAATCTAACAACATTAGGAATTTTCTGTTTTACAGACCCTAGACCTAGGAATACCTTAGCGTGACTCTTTGCTTATTCAAATAAACACTTTTGGCTTTAAGACACCCCATTATACCCAACTTCTATCTAGATTTAGTCATTATGATTATGATCACAACATTCACACCATTCTTAGAGGACATTTCTCTTCCTCAAAAACCTCCTTTCAATCTCACATGCACATGACCATTAATTTCAAATTAACCATCATAGTTAATCTAGCAATTACACCATAGTTTAAGTGGGTCTTGGATATTTTTCACAATTTCTTAACTTTTCAGCCTAAATCCTAAACTTAGCACATCTATCCACATCTTTTAATAGTCTAACTAATTGATAAACAACTCAAAATAGCACATAAGGTCTCTAATTCAAGTATATTAACGTACAACTACCACATAAAAAAAACTCAAGGTAGTTAAGTTAGTTCATGGATTCCATCACTACTGATCCACATGGAAACAACAAAAGAAAGAAAGCTCCCAATAACATAATCAATTACTATGATGCACACTTGCATTCACTACCCCAAAGTTATTTCACCAATTGCATGTTAAACCTAGTAATGGTTTGCATGAACAAGATTTCTTTAATTAGGTTAAGAAGTACCTTGAACAAATGGAGGAACAAACGAAAGGTAGCATGGTGGGTGGCGCTAGCGGGTCTGGCAGTTCGGATGGTGGTCAGCTACAGCGTGGGGGACATGTGAGAAGGAGGAAGAGGAAGGAGAAATATATCATGATTTGTCTAAATTTTAGAGGAGAGAGAATGAGTTTTGGAGGTGAAGGGCCACTCAGCAAAACAAAACTAATGCTACCCCAATTTTATTTTCTTTTTCTCTTTTTTTGCTCCTGCTTTTCTTCTCTTCTTTCCTTTTTTTTTTTTGGTTGTAAAAAATTACTCAACGCCAAGTCTCATTCTTTGCTTAATCCAAGCTAAGGAGTGAATCCAAATTGCTATTTGCAAGAATACAGCCCAATGTCCTATAAAATTGATTGGGTGATTTCTTGTTCACTTACACCCTCACCTCAATATATTATTATTATTGTTATTATCATTGTTGTTATTGTTGTTATTGTTATCACTATTGTTATTATTATTATTAGAAGGTTAAGAAGGTCGGGCAACTAGGCTAGCCAAAGTGAATTGTCGACTCCTAAATGAATTCCTCTAATACGAACGCTTGGCTGGTCACATTCCTTATTGGTTACACGTTTTAATGATTGTGAGCTCATAAGGAACTCAATGATAATCTTTGTCATTACCGCATTTAGTCAATAGACCTCTAAATGCAGGAATTTGAAAATCATGGGGGTCTCCTATTTCGATTGAGCCAAGAATTTGAAAGTTAAAAATCATCGAGTTGAAGTGCATGCGCTCAATCTATTTGTTTGTATTAAATTCTTTTAGAAGTCATTATGGCTATCATTACTCAAGAGTTTATTATATTAAACACATAGTTTAGGGCGACGTTATTAGACTACTACCCAACATAGTTGTAGGTGTCCAAGTAGCCCTTCTTTTTGATCCTCAAAGCAGTTTTTTGGGTCTAAAATATAAGGTCAAGCACAGGAACTCGAGATGACTCAAAAAGTTAAAGTAACATGAGTTGTGGTTCATGTAGCTAATACATGTTGCTGTAACACTGACATGATGTTTATTGAGAAGCTAATATTCCTATGTGAAAGATCAAATAAAAATACTAAATGTAAAGGAAACTAAAAATAAACCAAACTCTCATGTTGTTCTATGGAGCTTTCCATGCTTTAGCTCTTGCCAATGGTCTGAAACTTTTGAGAAGATGAAATGAATAAATGATAAGTTTAATGTTCACTAAAGTGGCTGACATGTTCATGCTAACCTACATTCCCGCAGGCTGGCATTCTGGGCAACAAGAATTGGTTGCATCCATTTTGGCAGTTTTTGTG
>NCQV01152386.1:16374-27809 GCA_002740545.1 Lophocereus schottii
AGGTATGCGATACATTAAAGTTTAATGGAGTCTCCACTGATGCAATTCGCCTGCGGTTATTTCCTTTCTTATTAAGGGATAAAGTAAGGGCTTTGTTACACTCCTTGCCATCTGGATGCATTACCACTTGGGATGAGTTTAGAAGAGCCTTCCTCGCCAAGTTTTTCCCTCCAAGCAAAACAGCAAGCTTGAGAAATCAGATCACCAACTTTATGCAAAAAGATGAAGAGACGCTCTACGAAACTTGAGAGTGGTTTAAAGATCTCGCTTATGCCCCCATCATGGTATTTAGCATTGGATGATTATCCAAGCGTTTTATAATGGTGTGACCTAGTCTATAAGGTCTAGCATTGATGTGGCGACAGGAGGAACTTTGATAAACAAAACTGAGGATGAACCCTATAACCTAATTGAGGAGATGGCACTTAATAATTTTCAATGGTCTACCAACGAGGCCAACCCAAATAGGTTGGAGCTAAGCTTAAAGTTGATGCACTTACTTTACTTTCTACTAAAGTTGATGTTATGATTCAAAGACTAGACCAATGATCGTTAATGCTATAAATTCTAATGCCCCTTCCCTTTGTGAAATTCGTGGTTTTATTGAGCATGTAACTTTGAATTGGGAAGTTGGGAGTTCTTTTTCCCAAGACCCTAGTGAAGTTAACTATGTTCAAAACTTCAATCCGAGACCGGTCAATGACCCTTATTCTAGTACTACAATCCAAGTTGGAAGAATCATTTGAATTTCTCCGATAGGTTTAATCCAAACTCATCAAATGTGCCCCATATGAATGCTAGACCACCCCCTGGTTTTCAAAGACCGTCGTTCCCTTCTCAAATGCCCTAATAGTGTAATTTAAAAGCGGTGATGGAAAATATGCTTATGGCACAACAAAAACAGGATGAGTATATTAAGCAATTAGCCTCAAAGGTTGATGTGCTTACAACTCATAATAGGATTTTGGAAGCCCAAATTGTCCAAAAAGCTAGTTTTTCATCTACGCCCCTAGACAGACTTGCTAGCAAGCCTGAATCTAACCCTTGTGAGCATTACAACTGCGTCACTTTGAAGGAAGAAATAGAGGATTTAACTAACCCTGAGGATGTACTAATGGAAGAGGGTAAGGAAATAATTATGGTTGAAAGTAAAGAAATGAACAATGGTGGCAAGACTGCTATATTGGTAGAGAATGAAACTGCAGAGTTTTCAATAATTTTTCTCGCTAAGCTCCCTGACCTAGGTAGTTTTTCTATCTCCTGCATTGTGAGAAAAGTGGAAATTGAGAGAGCTCTATGCAATCTAGGTGCAAGCGTTAGTATAATGCCATATTCTTTGTTTTATAAGCTTCACCTAGGACCATTACTAGCTGCATCCTTTTCACTACAGTTAGCTGATAGTTTTGAGACGCAACTTATAGGCATATTGGACTATGTGTTAGTCAATATAGGAGATATTTGGGTATTGGAGGATATTATTATAGTTGATATGTGTAAGACCGATGATGCTCAAATTATCCTAGATCGGCCCATTTTGGCTATAGTTGGTTGCTATATTGATGTAAGAAAGGGACGAATTACATTTGAAGTGGAAGGGTGCTATGTTGTGTTTTGTCATACGAAGGAAGATGTGGTTTCTCCTAGTTCTTCTTTATTGGATACATTGCCCATTTCCCCTGAGATTGATGTGGAGAATGTCTTGAATTATGAAGACCCTCATGATTCTGACTGGATTTGTTACGATGACCCCGACTAAAGATATGTTAAGGTGGAGTTTGCTGCTCTATGCCACCTAACATGCCCGAGGTTGAGGTCCCTGTTCCTAATGAGTCTTCTATGAGCGATTGTTACAGGTTCTCACAAGTTGTTCTCTCTATGCCTCTATTGAAGGATTTGATGCAGAGTTTGATTTAGGGGTTGAACAAATTGATAGCGACCCGCTAGATAGGCTATGAGTGTGCTTTGTTTTGTACGTAGATAATGCATTATGGCACCATGTCATGAAAATGAAGGACCTTCAACTAGAACTTTTAAGATGGTATCTTCGACTGAAGAAGTTTGACTTTGTGGTCCAGGATAAAGCCAATGTCCATACACTTTCTGATCCGGACAAAAGCATAAAAGAAGAATCAAGCTCTTGACCTTAAAAGAGCGCTTCTGGGGAGGCAACCCAAGCTCTTTTTCCTTTTTCTTTTCTTAGCTTTTATTTTTACTATGTTTGTAGTTTGTTCTTATTTTCAAAAAAAATTATAAAAAAAAGAAAATAATAAAAATTATGAATAAAATGTTAGTCACCACAGCTAGATACCCACAACCGCAGCCGTAGGGTGCCACCCAGAAAAATCGAAAAAAAATGGACAAGTAGACACCACGATTAGACCGTCGTGAACCTCATGGTCTGTGGTGTACTGCTACAGCCCGCGGTCTAGATTTTTGACCACAGTGCCCACTCATCTTCCTCACATTTCATCTTCAACCTTGAGCCTCTCTCTCTCTACCTTCGTTTTCTCTCTCTAAACCCTCCATAGCTAATTCCTTCAATCTTCCCTCATTTCTTCTCCATTTTGACTCATTTTCACCCAAAATCATTCCCTTTTACTCAATCTTCCATAAATTTCATCTTCTTTGTCTTCTTTTTCTTTAAATTCATCTCACTTCACTCATCCATCATACCCATCTTCTTCTCTCTCTTATTCTTCTTCTTTTTACTTAATTTCTTCATTTTCTTCTTCAAATTTTTGTATTTAGTTTTTAGTTTTGATTTTTGTTGGTTTTTGCAACAATGGCACCAACCAAGAGACAAAGGAGCACCAAGAAGGTTAATTCTTCAAGCCAAGCACCACCTCAACCTCAAAGGACATTCTGAAACATGCGCGCTAGAGGTAACATTCCTCATCCTCATGGTTTGAAACATCCTAATAATGTTACTAGATACAATTGTTTGAATAAACGCATGGTTGTAGCAACTAGATATTGTCATGAGGACCTGTTAGCTCAGTTAGGAATGTTAGATGATATTAGATGGTTATCTACAAGAGATGGTATGGGACACTTTTTGGAAAGTAAAGAGCAGACATATCGGGACTTGACCCTAGAATTTTTAAGTACATTCCATGTTGAGGTCACTAGAGGACCTCAATATCAAGCCGAATACATATTGTTTTATTTGCAGGGTCAATTTTATGAACTGAACTTAGGTACCTTTAATAACATCTTCGGTTTTCCACCTAGTATGGATTTATTGAACCATCAAATCCCCCTCGAATTCAACCTGAATGCATTTTGGAGTAAACTTTTGAGGAGTATTAGGTACAACACTAGTTCATCAAAGTGCATACATATTAGAAACCATTGTATTAGAGTAGCACAGCATATCTTGGCTTGTTCCCTTTTTGCTCGGGATGATAGTCTAAATGTCTCGAGATTATCTGAGTTATACTTTTTGTTATGTATGCTTGATGGTGTCCAACTTGACCCAGGTTCCTTTTTAGCTAGGCAATTGTATAGTGTTGCTGTTAGCACTAAAGGTAGGATAGTCATAGGTGGGATTGCGACTACTATTGCTAGATTTTTGGGTGTTTAGCCCAACCCTAAGGATAGAGTTTTTGGGTCCGAGTAGCTTGGTCAGGCTACTTTTGAAATTATAAACTTTTGTAAAATTGAGGCTGTGTGTTTGTGTTGGATGTACCCTAAAGACCGGCTTTTGCCGCTTCTCAATGTCGGGCTTCACAGGGCTAACCTTTATTAGGTACCTGGTGACGAAGACGTTGTTCGACCTGCACCCTATCATCTAGCCCCTAATTCTAGTCAAGCAAGATCTAGTTCTTCCTCTCGACCACCCCATCCTGACTATACCAACATCTAAGACACCCTTAGATCTATTCCAGAGGAGCAAGTTTCCCTTCAAGCATTTGTTGTTTCTGAGAACGCTGCTCTTCAAGACTTGCTACCTAGGCACAGTATTTCCTGGACTATAGGGCATGTCTAGAGATCTGGTGGGATTAACATATCTATTATGGTCAACCATCCTATCCTCCACCACCACCATCTTTCTAATTGCTCCGTGCTACTCCCCTTCCCTTTTTTCTATTGTATGCCCAGTTGCCCACATTGAGGGTAATGTGTGACTCGAGCATGGGGGATTTAGTCATTATATTTGACGTCTGATGCCTATTTCGGTTTGGTGTAATTGTGCTTTGTATATGTAGTTAGTGGTAGTTTTTGGAGTTTTGATTTAAGTTTTAGTTTTGATTAGAAGTGCATTTAGATTTCTTTTAATTCTAGGTTGCATTTTAGTTTTTCTTTTATTAATTTCCTTTGCATATTAGGAAGCATTGTTATTATAAGCATGTATAAAAAACACAAAAAAATAAAAAAAGAATTAAAAAAAGAATTAAAAAAAATCCTCCGATGATGATGTTTTTAGATTTGGTACACTTCTTTGGTTTAGTTTGATCCTCTGACTCCCCCAAATTATGCATAAAAATGTTTGCGAATAAGTTTTCAAAATGATCTCTATGTTTTAACCACATGTTAGATGCAAATTGATTTACCCCATGAGTCTTTACATGAATTTTAGCATACATTTACTAGTGAGCTAGTTTAGATCTTGGTAGATGTCCTATGAGATTTTGAGTTTTTAGAGGCTATTTATCAATTTAGTCTCATGTTCTTTCATGTGTGACTCTTCCTTGACATTATTTCTCTAGAACTTGCTTTGATTCTCATTTAAGATCACATTTCGCATATGCATTTAGGCAATATGATTTAGGCATTTTTCTTTAATTTGTTAAACCCCACGGCCAAATAGCCACCTTTGTTATGTAATGTATCCTTTGTTAGCCCCTTTGAACCTATATCTGACTTTCCTGATATGAACCTCCTATTATAGCCCATGACCAAATACTTGTCTTACCCTTAACCAAGACTGGAGGAGCGTTTCATTCTTATGCATCATAGGGCACTAGTAAGGTGGATTGTTATCTTTTAGTAAATTTTGGCTGTTTGGTGAAGGGATGTGAGATTTTGTTAAATCCCTTGTTTCATTATACAAATTTTGTAGAAGTGTTAGAATTTAAAGTAAGTTATGGATTTCCCCTTGGCTATCCGTTTTTGGAAAAGAAAAATGAAAGTGAAAAAAATAAAGAAAGAAACCAAAAAAAGAAAACAAGAAAAAAAGGGAAGAAAGCGTTAGCCTTGTTGGGATTGCAAGTTCTTTGTAATTTTTGAATCTTTCTCTCTTCAATTGGGGATGTATTTTGATAAAATGTAGTGGTCTAAGAAGGATGTAGAATGATGCATTGGAATTGTTTAGCTCTTAGTCTCTAGCTTCTAGCTTCTTATTTTCAAAACATTTGTTCCTCTCTTACCTTTACCCATGGCCTCATTACAACCCTATGAAAGTCCTCATGATTGTCTAGTGCGTTTGTATATTAGCGATGGAAAATTTGAGAGTCTTATCAAGCTTATGGTAGATTTGAGCCTAAGGATTGAGAATTAAGAGAACCTTAATTATTATTAAATACATGAGTGACGAGAGCCACATAACTTTAGTGAGGCTCTACCGGCCTTACTAGCCTTACTTGTTTCACATGTTGAAATGACTATATTTGATGATTTGGGGAGATTGATTCAAGTTTGACATTGTGGTCTATGAAAAGATTTTCGAAAATTTCATTCCCTAATCTGTTTGTTAATGATTTTTGTATCCTTTGGATTAGCTTTGCCATTTGAATGTTACTTATATCTATCATGAGGAGGTACTATGTATTTTTCTTAATTTTTAGCATTGCTTGAGGACAAGCAACAGTTGCATGGGGGAGTTTGATAAGTGCTTAATGTATACATTATTTTAGGGCTATTTTGCTTCATTTTTAGGAGAATTATGTGCTTAATGTTATTATTTATGCTCCTATTTTCGATTTATGCTTTGGTATGGTTGTTAATATGATTTGCAGGATTTTAGACCTTTTTACCCAGCATTTGACCCTTAATAGATGTATTTTGACCTTCCCCTGGACATCTATGTGATGCTACGCCTGTAGAGTAAGAAAAGAGCATAAAACTAGCTCCAGCCTATACCATGGATGGACCATGGTGCCTACCACGGACCATGGTGAATAGAGAAATCGTTGCTTCTTCGTTTTCCTTCTGTTATGTGGATGAAAATGTCCGAGCTCTCCTATGAAAGGGCTTCGTTCGGGTAGTAGCAGAGAGGAGATGCATAGGAATATAGAGTATCATAGTTTATTCTCTTTCTCAAATTTTAGTTCTCTTTAGTTTAGATTTTAGTTTGGTATTTGTATTGGTGAGTAATCTTAAGTGTGACTGTTTGATCTTGAGGTGGTTTATAGCGCTTGGTTGAAGGCTACTCTCAATCAAGCCCTTCCATTCAGATTTTGCAAAACGCTGGTTAGTTTTTTAATCCTTAATCATACGTGAGTAGTTTAATTTTTGTCTAGGAATTCAGTAGTTTATGAAAGCATTGTTGGATCATGTTTTAACCTAAAGAATTATGCTTATTTTCAAGATTGGTTTGATTTCATTCTATCAAGTTATTATCATGTTGTGAGTAGATTTTGGCTAATTTTCCTCACACTCCTGAAGAGCGACATTTGATTGTTGGACTGCTTGATAAAAGCTGACATAACATCATCTCAAAAGAGAGATTTGTATGTTAGGAGAACTAGAAAGTAATCAAAGATATTTAACTTAGATCAAGACAAATTTGTTTGAAAGAATGACTTTTGCATAGCCAAATTTTTAGATAGATTGCTGTTCCTCGAGATTAACCGATTGTAGAAAAAGCACATGTTTGTTATTTTGATCCAATCACTTTTTATAACTACATAAATTCCGAGGTATGTTCCCTTAATTGATTTAAAAATTAGTGAATTAGAAGTTGTTAGATCAAAACCATTTGAAATAGAATTTTACTTAATATATTCTCATAGACAAGACTCGATTGATTACATTAGTCCCTGATGAACGATATCTTTTATCTGTACTACGACTACCCGTGTGCTTGCAGCAGTAGTCAATGTACCAGTAATCCATATGATAATCGAAATACTTGTTCGCATTTTTTACTTTTGCTAAAGTACCAATGGGCTTTGGCCTTTTCAATATGGGGTTGCCTTTTGTCTCCATGAGGATGTTTCTTGGGCTAGTGTAAAAGCGTGCGGGCCCATCCTCCTTCTTAGGATGTTTTCCTAGCTAGGGGCTTGCTTCTCTTCTCCCTTCTCTTTTAAGTGTCTTACAAGAGGAAATCATCTCCAGCACATATCTCAGTGGCCTACATAAAATCTTGGGCCCTTCTTAATGCTTCCACCAATTTAGCTAATTTACTCTCCTCGAGGGATAACTTAAACCTTATTGGAACTAATCCATTGAGGAAAGCGAGATATGCCAGTCCATTTTATAAGTCTGGGATCAGAATAATTTCTCGGTTAAACCTCACTAAATACTGCCTCAAGTCATCTCCTTTGACCTACCAAATTTTAGCAAAATGAATGCTTGTATTCCTCTCCCTATTACTTGTAATGAAGTGAGTACTAAACAATTCGATGAGTATAAGAAAGGAAGTAAAGCTCTCATTAGAAAAGCCATTGAACCACTTCTGGGTAATCCTGCCTCGATGTAGTGAGAAAGTAATAATAGTAAGTAGCATCATCAATATCTTGGACATACATCTGTGCCTATAGACATAGAGATGATCATCCAAATCCATCAAATGATCGATGGTTAGCATCTTAACTTTCTTCTTAGGTGTGGTGCCTCCATAATCTTTCTACTGAAAGGAGACAAGAAAGAGCATAGAGAACCTTTTTTCGATGAGCTCTTAATCCTTAACATGGGTGGCTGAAGATAGCAAACTTCACCAATAATGGAGAGTCATGGTGCTTAGATGATGCCCCATACTTCTGCCACCCTCTTGGTCCCAACCATTCAGAGAGAGTGCGGGTGCTGCAGGGTGATCGGTTTTCCATCTGGGTCCGTCTAACATAACTAGCCATTAAGGAACCTCTTTCTGCGGAGCTCCCTCACTCAGAGTTGTGGGACCTTGAGGATTCCTCTTGCTCCTAATACCATCCAATGCCCTTACATTGAGATGAGTAAAGGGTCATGGCCAACTAAGTGGGAGCGATATTATTGTGTGCTCTCTAGAGGGTTTTTTATATTCAATGATCATTTAAACATGTCCGTCCCATAAGGAGCTTGGTTCTTCTTGGGGACACCGGTTCCAGTTCTGCTGGTGTAGGGGAGTGCACCCTAGAGTAGACTCCTATTCAACATCCTCAAATGGGCTCCGGTTCATGCTCAGGAGCCTTCAACTTCTCAGACACCCCTAAGATCACCACCTCCTGCATTTATTTAAGTGCCTCCCCCTGCTACTCCAGGGTAACGAATTACTGAGCGAAGGGGGATCCACTAATTTCTCTCCTGAACATTGATCTAAGGAGCTATTGTGCTCTATCGATGGATTCTCATCCGGCTTGCATCTACTCCTATCTCCCTGATTGGGCATTTTAGATCTAGTATTAATCATTTTGCTGATACTTCCCCATAGATAGTACCAACTTGTTTCAAGCAAAACATGAAGGGTGAGAGAAAAGCTTGGACTTATGTTTGGTCGATGTGTCACCTAGATGGCAGAGCTAACATTTCTCCTCCTTGACAACATGCATGAAGGTCGACTTCAGGTGTTTTTTCCCGAGAAAGACCCTTTAATGCTCCAATCAATCTCAGGATGAAGTGTACTAAAAAAAAAGGAGAAAAAGGATAAAGAGATTTTACTATTTTTGAACATGTGTAGTTAATATAGCACGTCATGAATACTGAAAAAGTGCCCCATGATGATGTAAGTTAGTGTATTTATAGCCTTAGGGTCAGCACTTAACGGTAGAATGGTCATTCCTCAGGGTTGTTGGAGCACCTTAAGCTGATTCCTGTTTCTCATAATGTTAGCTTCTACCTTGCAATGCACTTTTGTTAATGAAGGATACTTTTCAAGGACCAACCGATTACAGATTGGGTTAGATTTTTTAACAGGTCTTCACCCATTCACTGGTCATTTGTTGGTGGAATATTCATCAGGTTGTGACTCATAGAGATCACAATGCCTACGTATAAGTTATTGGTCTCATAGTTGGGACCTACTTCTTCCCTGGGCATCATTTAAGACAATATGGTCTTATGTAAACCATTCTGAAACTAGACTGCATCCCTTCAGAGAGTTGGGCGATTAATGATGCTCGTTTTCATTCTTTGATAGAACACTAGCTATACCGCCCGCTCATCTCCGTGCCGGGATCATCTCACTCTACCAATGTTTCCAAATTTTATATAAAGTTGCTGATAGAGCGTGATACAGTGAGGAGAAAAGTTCTTCAAGAAAAGGAAGACATTAGAGCTTTAAATGTTGGCGAAAAGGATAACTTATCTTAGATTGGTAAGAAAAAGGCCAAGGATCCTTACCCGAGAAGAGAACCCCCTGAGTCAAGGAGGAGAAGAAATTGAACATAGATTTGCTTTGCCTCCTTAATGATGCTTTTAGTGCACCTTAGAGTTGTATGCTTATCAATTATTAAAAATAAATAAAAGTATTATATTCATATTATCCACTACTTTTATTTCTCTTTTTTATTTTCCTGCCTATTTTTTCCGCAGAACCCGGCCGAGTACCATTCACTATAGGCTTGTCCTGGTTTAGGGCATGCTGCTAGGCTTGCTATGATTTGTTATCGTCTTTTTATCCTCTTCCTCTTTTTTGTTTAGTTAAAAGATAAGAAAATGTATGATAATTAATTGCGTTAGGCTGATTGTCTTCCTCTGTACCCCCATTGCGGAATCAGGCCATCATAGTTCATGTTGTTTGGGCCTAGAATAGGCCTTGTAAGCCTATAATAGGCTTAAGTTTGGTGATCTTTTAGATAACCTACTATGGGCTTTCTTTTCGGCTACTTAGGCATCATACTTTTGGTATACTGATCATATTCGTGCCTATCCAATTTAGCTAATTTTACTGCTCCTCCTAGTAAAATGGTTTTGACTACGAATGGGCCTATCCAATTGGGTCGAAACTTTCCTCTGGGATTCTGGATTGGAGCGCCGATTTATTTCAGCACCACGCCTCCTTCTTACAGGTCCCTAGGCCTTGCCTTTTTACTGAAAGCTCTTGAGATCCGGGCTTGGTCTAATTGAATGTTGTGTAAGGCCCATATCCTACTTTCGTCCATCATTATTGACTCCTCATATCGAGTTGTAGCCTTTTTCGGGTTCTGCAATCTAACTTTCTGCTATTACCATTAGTGATGGCTATTTCAATTAGGAGTACTGCTTCTATTTCATATACTAGAGAATAGGGGGTTGCTTCAGTTGAAGACTGAATCGAGGCTTGATACCCACAAGGAGAAAATGGCAGCTTATGTGGCCAATTTTTAGTTATCAGCCATTTTCTCAATTATTCTCCATATGGTTTTATTAGGCGCTTCGATAACTCTGTTCATCTGTGGTCGATACAGGGAAAATTTGTAATGCTGGATTTTATACTTTTATGACAAGTTGGCCACCTCTTTCTTAAAGTGACCGGCCTGGTAGCTTATCAATTCATACCATATCCTGTATCGACATATAACGTTGTTGATGATGAATTTCGCCACATGTTTTTAGGTGATCTACGCATAAGATGCTATTTTTACACATTTTGTGAACTAGTAGATTGCTAAAGCACATATTCATGCTCCGGCTGCTTTAGCGGTTATCCTTCCTATGATATCAGTTCTCCATATCGAAAAGGGCTATGGAAAAGTTAACGTTGGAAGGAAAGTAGGTGGCTGATGTTTTAGGTTCGCATATACTTAACATTTATGGCATCGTCTTACGTATGCATAATAATCAACCTCAATAGTGGACCAGTATTATCCCATTTGTTGAACTTTTTTTTGTAACATGCGATTGTTCATTTGCGTACTGCATTCCCCACCATGTACTTCTTTCATTATCTTACAGGCCTCCTCATAAGTGACATAAAGTAAGTTAATACCAATGTTAGTCTTTAATACAAGTTCCCTTTATCCTCAAAGTACTATGAAGCTGATGAACGATAAATTCACCCATTTTACGTGTCTCTTTCACCAACTTTTAGCTCGTATAATAACTTAATTCTTAGGATTTTTACTTGTTTTATTTATGTTTTGTAGGAAATAACTCCAAATCAAGCAAACGTCGCGAAAAGGGACGAAGATGGGACAAAACGAAGAAAAACAGCGAAAACCGATGAAAACCGGTAAGAAAGGGACAAACCGGGGGAAACGGCCACCGTGCCATGTAGCACGGCTGTGCCACCCTAGCACGGTCTAGCCATGCCATATGGCATGACCGTGCCTCCCCACCCCAGTTCGTCGATCGCTCGGTTTTTCTATTTAAGGCTTCGT
>NCQV01152476.1:0-10521 GCA_002740545.1 Lophocereus schottii
GTTTCAAGTTCCATTCCAGTTTTCCTCACCAAACAGGGCCTTAATAGAAGTAGATGTAAAAAGAAATCATGGAACTTTCATAGAACATGGTGTGTGGACCTTTGAAAAATATTTAATAAGACAATTTCAAGGATACGAATTTATTAAAGATCCAGAATTGAATAGACTAGAACGGAAAAAAGAAGCTTTATACAAATTAACTAATTTAAGAATTTGTAACTTATGCAACTATAAAAGTTTCTTTCGTGAATTTGACAAATATTATTATGAGCTTTATGATTCTATAGAAAATCAAGAAACCTATATCCAACTTTCACTAAATAAATTTCCTCATCCATGGAATAAGTACTTTTCAGACAAGTTTGAAGTCTACGTGAAGAATCCCTCAATTTTTAGATCAGTAGCTGCAGTTTAAACTTTAATAAACAAAAAAATGATGGAACTTTGTTTACAAGAAAGAAGAAGATATATTAAAGAAGTAACTCTTTGCTGTGTAGATGTAAAAGAACCAAGACAATATGACTATGAAAACTATCCAAATTTCAGACCTAAAAGAAAGAGAACTCCAAAGCAATATACTAAGAAAACTACTCATAGAAAAACACCAAAGAAAAAATTCACTAAAAAGAAGAAATTTTCATCTAAGAGAACAAAAACTGAAAAAGCAAAAACCAAAAAGTTGCTAACTAAACCACAAAAAAGTAGTGTACATTCTCGACACGAAAACCTAACTTAAGAAAACTTTAATCCACAAAATCAATATTATTAAAGAACTAAAAAACCTACTGCTTGTCAATGTTGGAATTGTTGAGAAATAGGACACATATCTATTGATTGTAACAAACGAAAAGCAAATGGAGTAAAACTCTTCTCAGAAGAATTTGAAGAAATTCAAGATGAACTATATCCAATAACCTATTGTATGCATGAAGCAATTTCAAGTTGTTATGAATCTATCAGCTCAGAAACTGAAACAAGTACATCAGAAACAAAAAGCTATTCAGACACAGAAGATGAATATTAAAGACATAGAAATTATGCAACAACAAGAACAAGAAAATAATGAAAATTATACTGGAATAATAACTTTCAACCAGAAATTTTATGAAAAAACTGGATGATTTTCTAACTCAAAAGTTAATAAGGTATTTTAAACTCCATACCACAGAACAACCAATTAAAATTCAACATGTATAAGGAAATATCCGATTAAGATTAATGATTCAAGAAATAATTGATAAATTTTTAGCAGAAATTCCCACTAAAGATATAAAACTAATTAAGTATGTCCATTTACAAGGAATACAATTTGCAGTTAATGCTTGCTTTAAAGAAGGAATCAATTCACCTATCATTCTATCATTACATGATCAAAGATTTCGAAATATCCAAAACAATCATCTAGAAACTTTACAAGGACATCTAATTTACAAAAAATTAATTTTTGAATGCTATCCGAATTATTCGGTAACTCTGCAAAGTAAAAATATAGAAGACACTTTAAATTTGCAATTTAAACTCTTAACAGACATTGGATTACAACCAAGAAATGATGCATTATCCTTTTATTATAGAGGCTTATACATTTTTTCCAGTACTAACTTTCCAATAAAAGATGTAAAACAAACAGGAAAAATAACTGTAGATCCAATCTTTTCAACTATCAGTACCATTATCTCTCCTCCTATGCAAGAAGCCAAAATATCTACATTAACGGACTTTCAATTAGTTGAAGAAGATGAAGCATCAACTAGCTATCAAGCACCTAGACTTTGTTATACAGAAAGAGGAATACGTGTAGCTAATCAACCCATCTTAACACGAAGCTATAGTACAACAACTATACCCAGGTTTACACCTCCATTAATAACAACTAAGTATAAAGCACTTACAAAGTAAAATTAGACTATTTTAATGGACAAACATGGATCTCTAATAAAATCCTAATAGATACAGAAGCATCACAAAGCTATTATATACCTTTACCTATAGTAGTCTCAACAGCATCAGAATATAACTTTGTCACTTATGATGGTCAATGAGCAACTCTAACTCAGATGTCTAGAATAATATTCAAAACTCCTAATTCAACTCTATTAGAATTTGATTGCTATATTGATCATTCGATCAAAAATGAATTTTATCATATACTCTTAGGAATGAATCTCCTTGATCAATAAACTAACTATAAGATTGGTCCTACTCATATAACTCTTGTGAATCAACAGACTACTATTATTCTTGAACAATTATAAAGCAACTTGAAATACCCATTATGGCATATATAGATGTAACTATCAAAGAATTAGACATTACTACTACTGCTTTGATTGACATAGGATCCGAAGTAACTTTCTTTCAAGACTTTTTACTTCCCAAATGGGACAAACTTTCGAATGGTCGAAAAATTTGAATCAAAGGTGTTCATCCTGTTCCTAGCTACTTAGACTTAGTACAGAACAACGTTTCCATTATTTTGGGCAACAAAATCCTCACTATACCCGTAGTTTTATAATATAACTCTGGTTATGATATCTTATTAGGAAATGATTTCCCAAAACAGTTTGCCAAGTTTACACAAACTCCTTATACTGTTTATTTAACTGCAAAATGTTATCATGCTTTGAAAATTCCCACTCTAAAACACCTTATAAAGTACGCACAAAGTCTAGTGGACATGGTTATGAACAAATCACACTTCAAATATAAGCACAAAACCCTATTTTTACAGTTAATATAATCAAGAAAGATGACCTTTTAGTAAAACTCAAACGAATTTGTTCTTAAAATCCATTGCAATTTTGGAAACCTAAACATGCTCGAGCTAAAATTGAACTAACACAGGACATTTATATCAAAGAAAAATCAATGCTGTTCTCTGAAGAAGACATCAAAGAATTTTCAATACAAATAAAATTTACTTGAAAAAGGACTAATTCGACCATCCAGTGGAGCATACTCCTCTTCAACCTTTATGGTAGTTATGAAGTAGAACGACCAAGAGGAAAGGCCAGAATGGCTGTCAACTATAAGAAACTAAATCAGTTTACTAAAATAGATAACTATTTTCTAGCCAACAAAGAAGTATTAGTCAACCATGTAAAAGACAAAAAATTCTTTTCAAAATTTGATTGCAAATATGGTTTTTGGCAGATTAAAATAGAAGAAACAAGTATTAAATATAAAAGTTTTAGTACACTTCAAGGTTTCTATGAATGGATTGTTATGCCTTTTGGACTAAAGAATGCACAAAGAATCTTTCAACGACGAATGGACAATGTGTTTAAACATCTTAACACTTTTTTTGTTGTTTATGTAGATGATATTTTAATAAGTTTAGATACTCTCGAAGAACATTGAAACCATCTTAACACATTTCTTGAAACATCGATTAAAGAAGGTATCTGTCTCAGTGAGAAAAAAGCAATGATTGAGAAAGAAAAAATTGAATTTTTAGGCTTTGAAATTGGAACAAACGGAATTAGCCTACAATCACATATCTCTCGAAAAATCATGGAGTATCCAGACCAGCTAAGAACAAAGAAACAAATTCAAGGTTTCTTAGGACTATTAAACTATGCTAGTTCTTACATACCAGACTTAGCAAAGAAGAAAAAGATTTGCAAAGTCTACTCAGAAAAAAAATAATACTCTTGGTTGGACAAAAAAGCATACTGAAATTGTGAAGAAACTAAAAGAAGAATGTCAACAACTTCCCAATCTTAGACTCCCTTAACCAGAAGATAACTTAATTCTTTAAACAGACGCATCTGATAGAACATGGGTAGTAGTTTTGAAAACAGATTTAAATGAAATTTGTGGTTATCACAGTGGAACTTTTTTAGAAAGAGAACAAAATTATAAAACTATGGAAAAGGAACTCTGAGCGATTATTAAAGGAATTACTAAATGGAGACTATTTTTGCCAACGATGCCATTTAAAGTTTTAACAGATAATCAAGCAGCAACTACTTTTATCAAACAAGCTTTAGACAATGGAACTCACATGCGTAAACTACATCGATGGCAACTATTTTTATCTCAGTTTAATGCTGTTTATGAGCATGATACAGGGAAAAACAACTTTATTGTAGACTATTTGACAAGAGAACATGAGTTTAACGAACAAAGGCAAAGCTCTAATGGAACAAATGGACAGTGCCCAGCTAATCCAGAACTTTGAAGACATTCTGATCGATGTTAATGAATACTGTGAAGCTGTTAATGAAAAAATTGAAGTTACTGAGAAAATCGTCGTAGATCTCCGAGCTGATCTTGAGCTCGAGAACTAACAACATATTTTCATCGAACTATTGAACAGCTTAAATTAAACTCTTCAAAAATGGATTTTACAAAAGTCCAATCTGAACTCTCATTTCGACCAACTCAGGAAAATGCTTCAAACCCCCTCTCTGAAGAAGAGAAAGAGAAGTAACAATTAAAAGCTAAGCTATTAGCTTCAAGACCAGTTATTCAAAATACTGGTATTTGAACTCTTGATCTATCGGACTCTTTTTACAAGAACTATTATGAAGCAATAGTGCTTACTTACCAGAAGATCTCTGGTTTACCTAAACTCTACTATAATTCAAGGGATTCGCTTTTTCTCAGAATCCTAGCTTTCACCAAAGCAAACCCTGATATCATTTTTGAACTCTTTACTTATGGTTATTTAAATTATCTTTACCCAAGCCTCAGTCTCATTGAACTACGAAATTTTCCAGCCAACTTTAAATATGCTATTAAGCAATTTAGCAAAGGTTATATTTGCCTTCGCATTTTTACTATCTCTCCTAAAAAGGATTACGAAACTATCTGCCATTCCATTCACTTAGTTGAAATCACCCATGTTACAAGAACTGGATCAACTACAAAACTCCCTACCATTGCAGCAAAGAAAAATAAATACTACAAAACTCCTCATTTTGACAAAGGATGGATCAACTACAAACGGTCAACAAACGCTCTCGCCATCAAATGCCAAAGCGAGCGTTTCATGACTAAAGGAGCCAGAACTCTTTACTCTGACAAAAATCTCATTCTAGTCACTACTGAAGGAGCTGAAAGCATCTCAGTCGATGAACAACTTTTTGACTTTGCAATGAACTGCAGCCCAAAAAATTTCTAGGCAGTCCAGCTGTAGGCACCAAATTTATTAAAGTTTATAAAGCAGAACAAGATAAGGCACAGAAGCAGATTTTTCTCACCTAGTCATCATGTGAGACACAAGGGGCCACAGCTTTATCGACTATTATCTCTGCCGACACTACAAGGCAATGAACATGAAGCAACCTTATCAAGAACAGTAAAACCTTATCTTTAAAGCTTATCTTTGAGCCAGACAATCTTATCTTTTGAGATTTCCTATTATGCAAGTGCTTATGTCATAGCGCATCAATAAAGAGCATGAGACTATTTAAGATCTTTTGATTTAACTCCCAGAAATCTTAGGAAAAACTTGTTAAACCATTATAAAAATAGGTTAAACTATTTATAAACCATACCGAACGAGTTCATCCTATAACAATAAATTTATTAAAAGATAATATTACTCTGTTAGAAAAAACTTTTGAATATACTGTATGGTATCAACTAAATATGAATATAAATGTGACTCAAATAACATATTACATTGATGAAGAAGAATAGTTAGAACTAACACCTTAGAGAAATTTTCAAAATAATTTTACCTTTACCAGGACAATTGAGGAAAATTGGCGCAAAAAGACAAAACAAGTCACATCATTCCAAAACCTACCTGTAACACCAACCCGAATTGACACCTCTAATTAGCCAGATTTATAAACTCAAAACTACTATATAATTGACAAGAACAAGCTTCTAAGAACCGAACTGTGTACTTTGCATTCTAATGAGGGATTGTGCAATGGGGAGAGACACATAAGAATGAGGAGAAATTTTATCATGTCTCTATCGAGATTTAACTCAAAATTATAACTTCAAGATTGGGTGGGATTTTTTTTTTTTGTTTTACAGGTTTTTTTTTTTCTCATGTCCCATATATTAGCCAGATTCTTGGAGATCACCTATGTACAATTGACTAGGTTAATCATTTTTGTTTTACGGTTTTTTTTTTTCATGCGGTATCCTAAGTAGAACCCCAACTCTAGTATTAACACCCTCGTGGGAAAGACATGAAAGAGGAAATAAAACCAATGGGATTTATGTCATACTTGGATGGGATTTTTTATTTCATAGTTTTCTAACAAAAGAAGGCCAAATCTCACTAAGAGGGTGTTTGGCCAAACGTTTACAAAAATTTTTCTGCTCATTAAAAGCATTTTTTTTAAAAAACCCTTTTTACATAAATTCACAAGTGTTTGGCCAAGTTCATAACGGAAGTATTTTTTAGAAATCTAAACTGTTTGGTCTTACTTTTGTGAAAACAGTGTGCATTTTACTATACATAACCACCTCTTCCTTTTCATTTTTCGCCCTTTGTGGCTTATCTACGGAAGCAACTGGCGAAGATTATTATTGACAAATCCTTCGACTCCTTACCAGGTGATGCCATTGTAACACATCTAAATTCTAATTTCATACTTCAATTTATAGAAAACTATGATCTCATAAGCACCCCTTGGGGAAAAAAAAAAGCGAGATAAATGTTAAACATATGAAATAAAGAAGAGAGCAAAGAGAAACCCACAGCATATTATACTTCATTGGAAACACCAGATAAAAGTTGATCACCCTATAGTCATTAGTCTTTTAATTCTTTTCGTATTTGCTTGCTTATTGTATATGAACCATAGATTGAATGGGATTCTATGTCAATTTTTCACTTCTTTTTTTTTTTCAGGGGGTGCTATGACTAGTTTATATCAAATTTGAGTAAAGAAATTTATAGCACTAGCATCTCCTATTCTATAATTAGATTCATGCTAGAATAGCATTGCTGTGAGACATAGACTGAATTTGCATTGAGTAATTTCAATTGAGAAGGGTTAGACGCCTTTAAGGAGAGAGAAGCTTAGTTAGAGACTAGGGGTAGAGAGCAGAGGAGAGAGAAATTCTAAGAAAGCAAATTCGACGGGCCATTATGTGAGAGGTAGGAAGGAATTAGTTATGTTCATAAGGGCTCAATGGTCAAAGACATAAAATAAACACTTAATGTACTGTACCCATTAGTGAAGAACAGAAACAAAAGCACCAATTTGGTGCTTTTGCTTTTGGGAGCTCTTCTCCCTAAAATCAGTTTTCAAAAGCTATTGTTCACTTTTGTAAAAATGGGCGTTTGACCCAATTTCTGTTTTAGAATGCTAAAAGCAGTTTCGAAATCAATACCAAACACCCACTAAATCAAACCTCTAAACTTCAGTGGTTAACTAACATGTACATGAGAAATAAGTGTATGTATTTAAACTTCAGTGGTCACAATAACATCTTCCCTGAAGTTACACTAATTGCCATAAATATGTTAGTAGATTACTAAATTTCAAAGGTATGGGTCAGCGGGAGGACAACATGCATCTAATCTAATCAAGGATGACATTCCAAAAGACATGCTAGATTGCAGAAAAGGTCTATCAGACTATTTCATCATTAACTAATCCCTCATAGATAGGCATAATAGACTCGGTAATGTGAAGGATTGAAACTACTAAACTAGTTGAGTCTAGACTCTCTCTCCAAAACAATGGGGGTAAAGAGGGATGATCAATCTTGGAGGTCATCACTTGATATGGATGCTAGGTTGACAAAGTTGGAGGTGTCAAAAAGGATGACCAAGCTTGTGTATCATTGCATTTTGGATTCTACCAAATTTAGGCCCTGTTTTGTCCATGGTAAATCTTCTCATTCCACTTATTCTCACTCTTTTTCACTCATTTTCACTTCTTACCACTCCTTTATACTCCTTCCTACTCCTTTATACTCCTTCCTACTCCGTAAAATAAATATCACTCCTTCGTACTGCATCCCACTCACTCTTATCCACTCTCAGCTATTTTCATTATAATTTTTATTATTAACGTGAATAAGTACTATCGTTGTAATCATTATTGATAATTAGTAATAATAATTATTATTAAGAGTAATTATTATTATTATTATTATTATTGACTACAATTATTTATAATAATAGTAATTCTTTTTAATATTAATAATAATTAATTATTATTACTTATTTAATTACTTAATTACTAAATAATAGTTATTAATATTAACAATTATTTTATTAAAAACTATTATCAATATTGTAATTATTATTATTATTCTTAATATTGTTAATTCCTATTTTTAATATTTATTATTATTAATATTATTAGTCAGTAATTTTTTGATACTATTAATATCAATATTAACAATTTATTATTATTTATATTAATAACTATTATTAATAAAATAGCAATTATTATTGTAATTATTACTAAATTTTATTAATAATAATTATTATTATCATTAAAATTATATTAATAATTATTTTTAATTATTAATAATTATTACTATTAATATTAATATTGATATTTATTATTAATATTAAAAGTTACCATGGTTATTATTAACATTAATAAGAATTAGTATCGTAATTATTATTGTTACTGATTATTGATATTAATAATAATTATTATTAGTGGTTCATTTATTATTTTTATCATTAATTAAACATTATTAACTATTATTAACTATTAATTTTATTAACCTTAATAGTAATTATTTTTAATAATAATAATTACCCTTTATTAATCAATTGTGAATTAATAATTATTGATATTTTTAACTATTAATATTAATTATTATTATTGATAATGATTATTGTTCTTAATATATTAATTATCATTTTTATTATTACTAATTGTTTTTAATATTAGTTACTGGTAATTATTATCATTATTATTATTATTATTGTTAACAGTAAAAATAATAATTAGACTAATATTAATAATGATTATTATTGTAATAATTAGTAATATTCATTAATTATAATTATAATTATAATTATAATTACTCTTAATATTAGTAATTAGTAATAATTTTTAATATTAATATTAATATTAATCATTATTATTATTGATTATTATATTGTTATTATTATTAGCAAGAATTATTGTTGCAAGTATTACTATGAATTGTTATTATTAGTGTTAATAAATATTATTATGATCAATCATTATTTTTATTAGTAATTAATAATAGTAATAATTAATAATTGTTATTATGTTACGTAAATAGTTAATATAACTAACATCAATACTTCCACTTCATTCCACTCATTTCCACTTTTTCCCACTTCCTCATGCAACAAACCACTCTTACCTACTCTCACCCACTTTTTTTTCACTCCTCTCTCACCCACTTTTTTCCACTTCTTTTCATTCTACACTTTATATACCCACAAAGGAATAGGGCCTTAAATGGTAGCATTTTCTGGTTCTTTTGCTAGGAGTAGTGGTGGATGTTCAAATTTCTTTCTTAGGGTGGCTAAATGTATTTATGAGACTCGTTTTTGGACAGGTCAAGGTGACCATTTTCTTTTTTAACCATTCGAAATTGACAGTAGATTTTGATAATTTGCATACGTTAATAATGAATTTTTTTTTCTTTCTTGTACTTAGTTTTCTCATTTTCAAAGTTATCAATTTTTTTGAAAAAAAAATTCTCATCTTTCATACTTAAGGATATTAGAGAATATACTAACTGTACCTCAAGGGGCCATGCTTATCTAAGAAAGCCTAAAAGGACATGATCGAATAGATAATCAGATATAGATAATAGCAGCATCATACCTGTGCATTGCACTATTTATGCTATGTTTCGATGCTAGTCTATCTTCATTTGAAGCAACTTGATATTCAACCAAATTAGCATATGCAGAACACATTGGATTGATTTTTCAAAAAATATAGGGTGCACAAAATACGTATTGTAAATATATTTAATACAGAGTTTAAGAAATATAATAATCAAATTTGTTAGGATGTTTGACCATAAATAATAAAGAAACTATAATGAGAGTCTATAGTCTTTTATGTTAATCAAAATTATAACCATATATGTCTAGCCATTAGTGCAAATACACTAAAATATAATTGAAAAGCTATGCAAATGAAGCTGAAATATTAGAATAATTGAAAAAGTTGAATAAATAGTAAAAGAGACGGAATTGGATAACAAATAAAATTAACATTAAACTTGTGGGCACAACCAAGTAGGGAATAAAACAATAGAAGGACAAAACTTACCATCCTAATAAATTGTATTTCTACTTAGGAAGAATGAAAAATTTCAGCTGCAACTAAAGCTAGAAGAAAGCATTGCCTGCCTCTGTGTGTGGGTTCTAATTCAAAGTCATCTCTACATCGAATTTATATGTAGCAGACTTTTGAAATGGCTCGTTCACAAGAGTCAACTAGTTAACAATTATAATTGCTATAAGAGACATAGATTAATGTTTTGAGTGAATGCCATAATAAAAGAAAGAATCATTACATCTTTAAATACTCATATTTTGGAGGTTAATTATGTTAGTTCTTCAATTCAGGATGTAAATGAAAGCAT